>CAIGQW010001174.1:539749-568597 GCA_903798125.1 Danio choprae
TATTATATTATATTATATTATATTATATTATATTATATTATATTATACACTCACAGGCCACTTTATCAGGTACGCCTCCTTACTAGTACCGGGTTGGATCCCCCTTTGCCTTCAGAACTGCTTTAATCCTTCATGGCAAAGATTCAAGAAGATACTGGAAAATTCCTCAGAGATTTTGGCATGATAGCATCACGCAGTTGCTGCAGATTTGTCAGCTGCCAACATCCCAAAGGTGCTCTATTGGATTGAGATCTAGTGACTGTGGAGGCCATTTGAGTACAGTGAACTCATTGTCATGTTCATGAACCAGTCTGAGATGATTCACGCTATATGACATGGCACGTTATCCTGCTGGAAGTAGCCATTAGAAGATGGGTACACTGTGGTCATAAAGGGATGAACATGGTCAGCAACTATACTCAGGTAGGCTGTGGTATTGACACGATGCTCAATTTGTACTAATGGGCCAAAAGTGTGCAAAGAAAATATCCCCCACACCATTACACCACCACCACCAGCCTGAACCATTGATACAAGGCAGGATGAATGCATGCTTTCATGTTGTTGACACCAAATTCTGAACCTACCATCCGAATGTCGCAGCAGAAATTGAGACTCATCAGAACAGGGAATGTTTTTCCAATCTTCTATTGTCCAATATTGGTGAGCCTGCGAGAATTGTAGCCTCAGTTTCCTGTTCTTAGCTGACAGGTGTGCACGTGGTGTGGTCTTCTGCTGCTGTAGCCTCAAGATTGGACATGTTGTGCATTCAGATATGCTCTTCTGCATACCTCGCTTGTAACGAGTGGTTATTTGAGTTACTGTTGCCTTTCTATCAGCTCAAAACAGTCTGGCCATTCTCCTCTGACTTCTAGCATCAACAAGGCATTTGTGCCCACAGAACTGTCGCTCACTGAATATTTTCACTTTTTTGGACCATTCTCTGTAAACCCTAGAGATGGTTGTGCATGAAAATCCAAGTAGATCAGCAGTTTCTGAAATACTCAGACCGTCTGGCACCAACAACCATGCCATTTTCAAAGTCACTTAAATCACCTTTCTTCCCATTCTGATGCTCAGTTTGAACTGCAGCAGATCGTCTTGACCATGCATACATGCCTAAATGCATTGAGTTGCTGCCATGTGATTGGCTGATTAGAAATTTGCGTTAATGAGCAGTTAGACAGGTGTACAGTTGGACAGTGTATTATATTATGTAATATTTTATTATGAAGGCTGGTTATTTAAAATGGATTATACTGAGAATAACAAAGTAAAATAATAATTTTTAAAAATAATTTGAAAGGAGCCCACACTCCAGACTGCAATAATGTTTTGCAAAAATGTCTTAATATATCATCAGACGTATAAATTTAGTTTTGCCTGTATATGTTTTTATTAACCCTCAAAGTGCCGGGACTACTTACATTTTATAATTCACAAAGGGCCATGGCTTTAGCTAAAAATCTTCTTGAACTATCCCTTTAATAACACTATTTATGAAAAAATATAATTCCTTATAGTCATTTTCATTTAATAATTTTGTGAAAATGAACACATGATGATGAAAAGTTAATGACAAACAGATATAAACCAACAGACGCAGCAAGAATCCCTTCAATTTTAGTGTTTCTCCCAAAGTTGTAAACACAGTTTCACATTTTCACTTTTGTTTTCATAGCACATGCTGCATTTAGATTCCACTAAATAAAGAGCAGAAGAAAAAAAGAAAAGAAAAGGTCGGTCTGTTCACGCCGGTCCTCAGAAAACAGAGGGACATCTGTCATCTCACTGTTTTATCTGTCGCCCGCAGCTCATTTCCATACAGGCACTTTGCTCTTGATGAAACACAAACTCCAGCAGGAGGACACGTCCAGCAGGTTTTTGTGGAAAGGTTTTGGTTTCGACATTGCACAATTTTACATGAGCTTCAATGACTTTGGTACTCTGGTGGTTCGATTATGGGCTTGTGAATGTTTGGAAATGAGTGTTTTCGGGGGGTTTTTTTGTATGACTTCTCACCACTCAGCGTCTTTTTTGTGGTTTGTCTCGAAGGCCAACCTTAATATCCCGATGGGGGCTCTGCGTCCTGGAGCGGGACATCCTGTGAAGAGGAGAGAAGATACAGTAGAAACAGAGGAGGTCAGATTCTGATGCATGATATAAAACACACAAGCATTTAGAAAAAGATAAATGGACTAGACATAGAGAAAGCCACAAAACAAACAAACAATTATTGCTTTGTGAAATTATAATTATTAGTAGAATATTAATAATGCGATGCAGTATTTTTAAAGCTGCTCATTTTACAGCAAAACTCAAAAATGCCTTTGCTGTTTGTTCAAATTACTTATTTAAAATAAGCATAAAGAACACAATTCTTGACTTTTTTTAGGGACAACTTGATCATTTTATGTTCAACCCAGTTAAATTTGTAAAAACTAAACTGTAAAACTAACTTAATTCCTTTATATTGTCCCAACACAAATGGACTGTGAGGAACCCAGCATTCTTACAGTGTAAATACTGTTGTGAAAACAATTAAAATAAAACAATAAAAAATGAATGATTGAATGAATGAAACATTAAAGACTGTAACAATGCCAAGAACCCACAGCAATTCATTTTTTTTAAACTACATGTGATAAGAAAACAGTTATTTTAAATTGTAATAATAATTCATGAAGATTTGACTTTTGATCAAATAAATGCAGCTCAAAAATATTATTTACCAGTGGTGTTTATTTAAATGAAAGTACTATAATCATATTAAACGATTTATTGTTTTTATTTAGTAATAATCACTAGGATAAATATGCCTTAATACATGTTTGTATTTTTACATTACCGTAGTATGTAACTTAATTACAAGAAAATGAATTTATGTTGATTCAAATATTTTAATTGTTATATACCAAAGATTATTTAAATGAAAAGCACTTTAAACATATTAAACAATTTATTATTAGTACTTAGTAATAATCATTAGGATAAATATGCTTAAATAAATGATTGTATTTTTACATTAGTGTAGTAATCATTAATTAATTTTCCTTCGGCTTAGTCTTTGTTTCAGAGGTCGCCACCCTTCCAGCCGCAACCCAGTACTGGGAAACACCCATACAATCTTGCATTCACACACATACTCATACACTACGGCCAATTTATCTTATTCAATTCACCTATACTGCAAGTCTTTGGACTGTGGGGGAAACTGGAGCAGCCGGAGGAAACCCGCGACAGTGCTAGCCACTGAGCCACCATGCCACCACATTAGTGTAGTACTTAATTACAAGAAAAGTATCAAAATAATATAAACAGAAATAAAACTTTAGATGCAAATCTGCTTGTCTTTATCATAAAATTATATTATTGTCACCTTGTGGTCCTAAATAGATATATAAAATGAATCTTTATCTTTATTTTTATTCTGGTGCCAAAACATGATATGACACATTCTTGAGAGATTCAAAGGATTAGTTCAGCCATAAATGAAAATTCTGTTATTAATTACTTACCCTCATGTCATTTTAATCTCCTGAAACCTTCATTCATCTTCAGAGCACAAATTAAGATATTTTAGAAGAAATCCTACAGCTCTCTCATCCTCCATAGACAGCAATGGTCACAAGAAGTCCAGAAAAGGAACCAAAAACATTTTCAAAACATTCCATGTGCCTTCAGTGGTTCAAGTGTAATCATATGAAACTCCAAGAACACTTTTGTGCGGCAAAAACAAAACAAAAAATCTTGGCCTGTTTGTCTGTCATTGCACACTGTTGCACAATGTTGTTGTTTTTTGCACACAAAGTGTTCTTAGAGCTTCATATGATTACAGTTGAACCATTGAACATTTACATTACATTTACATTTAGTCATATGGCAGATGCTTTTGTCCAAAGCGACTTACAATTAAGGAGGCATTCAGCAATTCAACAGGAAGAGGCAATACACACAGGAAGTGCTAATTATACAAATGAGCTATTTGTGCTCAGAGAATAAAGTGCTTAAGTAAGAAGGAGTGTTTTTTTAAATTAAAAGAGTAAATAGTGTCTCTACAGGTGGTTTGTCAAGCCCACTCACCTGTGTGAAGCACACTTTATAAATGCATAGAGGATTTCTTTTTCATGGAATGTTTTTGCTTCCTTTTCTTGACTGTCTTGGAACCATTGTTTATGAATGATGGGAGAGTTCTCAGATTTCATCTAAAATATCTTAATTTGTCATCTGAAGGTGAATGAAGCTGGAAGGACACGAAGGTGAGATATTAATAACAGATTCTGAATTATGGGGTAAACTAACCCTTTAATGAAGGCCACTCTGTAATCTGCCACAAAATTATTGGCTTCACAGGCGTCTCCAGTCACTCCAGAAGAGAAGAAGCCTCTGCCTGGAGCTGTGAAACTCCCTGGTCCCGCCGTCAACCTCTCCGAACTCCAAAACGTAAAGAGTGAACTCAGATGGGTCACCAAAGACTAAACCGGCTCAGGTAAATCTGACATTCAAATACACACCGTTTCCGGTTAGTCAAACATCATTGGTGCAATCGCAAGCAAATATGTGAAGCAGCAGGAACAAAAGAAAAACTGGTTTTCTAAATGCATTGAGTATGTCTATGCACATTCTTAAAAGGACAGCTCACCCAAAAATGAACCATTTACTCACATTGAAGTGGTTATAAGCTTTTATGAATTTCTTTCTTCTGTTGAACACAAAAAAATATATATACTAAAGAATGTTAAAAACCAGCAGCCATTGACCTTCATTGTAGAAACAAAAAATACTGTGGAAGTCAATGATGACTGCTGCTTTCCAACATTCTAAATTATGACAATTTTCAATTTTAGGTTGAACTCTCCACTTAACCCTATTATGCTTCATAAGCAGACACTGAGCATGTTCACATGCATGACGATATGCTTATAACTCACAAAAATCAGTTTATTGAAATAACCTGTTTCCACGTTTACATGCAAACCAATACCGTAGCAATGTGAGTAAACAGTGTTTACAAGACCTTATTAAGGAAACAGTTTGTCTCCCAGTAGCTGCTTTATAATTTATCATGCTAAATCTGAAATCATTAAAATCTGAAGAAGAATATTGCAACACATCAGCATAAAAGCTTCGGCCCATATAACCAATGATCAGCATTTTTCACATATTATGCAGCATTTTGATTGTACCACTTCTACTCAAACACATTTTTACATCTTCGGGTCAGGAAGCTTACGAGTTTGTGGTATATTATTAAAGGAACACTCCATTTTTGGAAATAACACTCAGTTTTTCAAGTCACCTAGAGTTAAAGAGCTGAGTTTTGTCATTTCTCATCTCTGGATCTGGCAGAAGCACGTTTAGCTTAGCTTAGCTTTGATTTATCTGTAATTACATTGTGTATGAAGGCAGATGAAAAAAAAATCTAAAGTTGCTATTTTCTACGTTGATATGGCGAGGATCTATAATCTCATTCTGGAGTATTAATCAAGGAACTTTGCTGCGTAATATTATTGTGCTTGCCTCTGTGGGTTTAGTACACAATGTACAGTAAATACAGAAGTGTCAAGCTTTAAATAGGAAAATAGGTGGAAAAAAGGAAATAGGAAAACTCTTTTTTTTTTTTTTTTTTGAGATGGATGCTAGAGGTCTAATCTGATTCAATTATTTATGCTAAGCTAAGCCAGAAGTGCTCCCACCAGATCCGAAGATTGGAATTGAATTGATGAAAAACTGGTAAAACTCAACTGTTTACCTTTAGGTGAGTTGTAAAATGAGCAAATTTACAAAAATGCTTTTCAGACCCAAATGTGTTCGGTTTGAGTAGAACTGGTACAATAAATATTCTGCATCTTGAAAGGATCATATATTTGCTGTACGCTTCATGTTGAAACTCTATTCTTCCGTTTTTTAGTGATTTATTAAACATGGCAACTGACATAACAAATGAAATACTTAAAGTTAGATGCTCAAATTGTTATGTTTCAAATGGGTTTACTTGCATTGCTGGGTTATTGATTTGCATGAAAACCTGGACAACAGGTTATATAAATAAACAAACAGATTCAGTACATTGGTGTGTAAAAGTTCACGTAAACATGCTCAGCCTACAAAGACCTCCTGCTGTTTGCACAAATGACCACAGGGTGTCAGTAGCAGTAAAATGAGCACGAATGTGCTAGCCTGCATATGTCAGTGCTGGAGTGTGTATGTGGGTGTTTTTGAGTGTGTGAAGGGGTATGAGGGTGAATCAGGCTCTATTAATACCCCACAGATCAGTGGGGCAGTGAAAGTCCGTCTGTTGTGTGCAGTACCAGCATGCCTCAACAGACCACCCTAATATAGAGCAAAACACGCTCTGTGACCCATCTGTAGGACACGTGTATGTGTGTGGCAAGCAGATTTAACATTCCGTCTAAATAATGTGCAATTGTCTATTTTCATACTGCCAGTGGTTATTTATTATTACTATATTTTCCACTACGTATAGTAGCGCTTACTAATTAGCTACTACTGCTTATTCTTTTGGTGCTAGAGCCTTCTTAAAATAGTAATTGTTCATTAGATAGATTGTTATTATTAGATGCTAGTACCTACTTCTCAGATATATATATATATAGAGAGAGAGAGAGAGAGAGAGAGAGATAGATAGTACCTATTTCAGGAGTATCAAGTGACTGTTTTGTTGTTACTAGTACTTGTGTTATTTTTGTATACTAATTATTCATTAGGTACTAGTACTTTCTTAGATACTAGTACATATTATTAGATACTAGTTTTTAAAATAGCTACTAGTATATGAAAAAGTACTTATCAAAGCTGATACCTCAGTGGCATTTTTTGTTGAAGTCAATTTTAATGACAGAATAGTTACTAGTCACTACTAGTATCTAATATGTACTGTACTCGTATCAGTTCAATGAGTACTAATATCAAACAAATAAGTACTAGTATTTTCCCAGTGATAGGTTGCAGCTGGAAGGGCATCCGCTGCGTAAAACATTTGCTGGATAAGTTGGCGGTTCATTCCGCTGTGGCGACCCCATGATTAATAAAGGGATTAAGCCGTAAAGAAAATATGAATGAATAAGTACTAGTATCTAATAAAAAGTACCAGTGGTTACTGAATAAGAATTATTATCTAATAAATAATATTCATTCATTCATTCATTTTCATTTCGGCTTAGTCCCTTTATTAATCTGGGGTCGCCACAGCGGAATGAACCGCCAACTTATCCAGCATATGTTTTACGCAGCGGATGCCCTTCCAGCTGCAACCCATCTCTGGGAAACATCCATACACACCCATTTATACTCATACACTACGGACAATTTAGCTTACCCAATTCACCTATACCGCATGTTTTTTTGGACTTGTGGGAGAAACCGGAGCACCCGGAGGAAACCCACGCCAACACAGGGAGAACATGCAAACTCCACACAGAAACGCCAACTGACCCAGCCGAAGCTCGAACCAGCGACCTTCTTGCTGTGAGGCGAACGTGCTACCCACTGCGCCACTGTGAGGCCCATAAATAATATTATCTAACAAATAATTAATAGTATGTAATGAATAAGGACTAGTATTAAAAAGGTATTAGTATCTAATGAATAAATCCTAGCACTTAACAGAAAAAATACTAGTATGTAAAAATAAGTACTTATATGTATACATTAAATGTTAAAATGTCTTGCCAAAGTATGTGTGCGATACAAAATCAAGCAGAATTTACCAAAATACTTTTAATGCTAATGCTAATCTTCTCATTCTCACAGGCGACTCCAGCCCCATTTTATCCAAGGCTTTGCTTACAATCTCCATCCAATCAGATTCATGTATTCACCACAAACTACTGGTCACAACGGAATCAATGAGAAGCCTTAATGATGACACTTTCAACTGATTGAGAATGAGGAGAGGGGGCGGATTCTGTCGGAGCAAAGACTGATAGGAATTGAGCAATTCAAATGTCTGAACCAGGGTTTAGTGTGTCTAAAATAGGTCATCGTGTTTAAACCTTTCTGTATCTTGTTTTTGTCCTTTAAAATGTACCGTGTGCTCAACTTTAAGGGATAGTTCACCTTAAAATGATAATCTTTGTGCGTGAACTTTCCCTTCAAGTTAGATTTTTATAGAAGTTCTGTATTCTGATACTAGCATCATAAAAAATACTACACAAGACTGAAGGCCATATCTAAATATTCCTCAATTCTCCTTAAAAAAAAAAAAGCCAGATTGTGACTTCTCAACAAGATGTCGAACAAATAAGACAGCATAAAACTTATTTAATTCCAATACATTTAACATCTAGATTGATTAATATGCAAATGCTTGAGATAAATTGTATTAATTAGTTACAATGTCATGCATTTAATTTGATTAATTTTCATCCGAGCCCCATGCTTCAGGCTTGTTTTTGCTCCCTACACATCTTTTTTTCTTTATCTACGGCTTTGTTCTTGTGTGTTGCAGTACATGAGTAGGCTGTTGCATAATAAAACATGATTTCACATTCTCTCCAAGAGCAAAACCGTAGGAGGAAGCCAGCACTTGTTATCCTTGAACAAATAGAACTGGATTTCAAACGGCGCACCATCAGTTTGTTATGTACATAAACTGGGATCAGTTTAAAAGTGTAAGGCTGCTCATCTCCTTGCCTAAATCACATCATATGGTCTGTACTGCTCTGTGATATAGTTTACTAGCAGCAGTCAGTGTCAAGACCTTTGGGTGAAAGTGTCCTTATTTAAAGATTATGTATTGCTTCTTCGGGTAACACTTTTGTTTGGTACTTGACAACTGAAATAGCAATAGTGGACTAACAGACTTTAAGTGTACAAGTTCTTCACAAACTACTGAAGTGGCAAGCCTAATGCAGCTTTTTAGTCATTATTGTGAATGGGGATGGTAAAGTCTAGAAGGGATACAGCTGAGGATACATAGCATAATTTTTGTTACTCTGCACAACAATAATTAATATTTTTACATTACTGTGTGAGGTAGGTTTAGGGTTGGAGTGGGGGTAAATGTTAATAAAATACCATTAATACGTGATTTAATAAATAATATAAATAGTTCTTGTTAACTTTCAGCCGCAGCTACATCCCTTTTAACAACAACCAATGGAGATCTGTTGTCTGATCAACTTTAAAAAAAAAGAAGCATAATAGTGAAACTTTTCTATTTTGAAATACAGAATTGTTGTATAAATGTACCCTTACTTTAGCTCAGAGTCAGTCTGCAATAAAGGAACACTCCAATATTTTTTACAAGTCACCTATAGTTAAACAGTTGAGTTTTACCATCTTTTAATCCATTCGAAATCGATCTTTTTGGAAATTTTTAAGCACGATGCTAAACAGATAAAATGATTTATGCTAAGCTAAGCTAGGCTAAGCTAAAAGTGCTCCTGCCAGACCCGAAGATTGGCTGAATGGATGAAAAACAAAATAGTAAAATGTCAACTGTTTAACTCTTGTAAAATGAGCCTATATTCAAAAAAAGTGGAGTAGTTCTTTACGAGTGACCAGTCAAAATCTGGGGAACACGTGTATGTATAAAGAACGTAAATTATGTCTGCTTATGAATTTCTTTCATTTGTGAGGCTCTTTTTTCTGTAAGGTTCCTTTGAAACAATGTGTATTATGAAAAGTTCTATATAAATACAAATGTCTGACTGGATTTAAGACCATGTTTTGTGAAATGACCTGTGAAATGAGCTAGATGGCAAAGTAGAAGACAAGTGACTTACAAGTCTTGAGTGTACAAGAAAATTGAAAAACAACAACAACAACAACAAAAACCAAAAAAAACTATAGAGGTTATTGCACCTTATACTCACTCAAGTTTGTGATTTTAAACTTAAACATGTGGCAAGCGCATGCAAATAGACAAAGCAAGTTTTCCATGGGTTTTAGGATGAAACGTGATTGGTCTCGTAAACAATGAAGGACACCAGATCCTGTTCTTGCTTCTTTGCATGTGGACCTTCTTGGTTTGTCGCAAGAAGATGACTAGCCTTGTTTAGGCTTACGTTGACCATGCATGCTGTCATTGTATTATTATGGTGTCATAATGTGGCTGTGTATTTGTAAAGGGGTTCCCTTGTTGTTGGTTCCACTTATACTACACTACACACAAGTTACAATTCTCTGTACACCAACCAGTGCTCTGCAGTGAGTCTAGCTTCACCTTTAGGTACCGTACTATTGTGCTAGGTACGAAAGGGTCCCAAAAAATGGTACTGTACAGTTCCCTATTTTGGTAAAATTCACAAGTTCTGACAGTGGAAATGGAAATAATTGCAGTGGAAACAGGCCATTTGAGGGGACAGCCATTTGAAGTGTTTTCCTAAACCTATAATTTAGTGCACTCATTCAATTCCATTATATATTGCTATAACAAGTGGACAACTGCTGTACACTCAGCAGCAAGAAATGACCCATATGCACTGTGATGGTTATGCCGAATAAAATCCCACGCATCCCAGCTGAACCAATCAAATTAGCTTGCTTTCCTTCAATTCTTCCAGTGGGCAATAAGTAGACTAATTTAAGGAAAAGTGAATGAGAGTATAGTGGTCTGTTTAAAACATAGCATATGTGTGTTCAAATATTTGACTGGTTAATTATGAGATAAATCCCACAATGGGGGATCAATGAAATGTTCACAAATCTCTACAAAAGACAATGTGGGTTCAATTGTGGAACAGGACTCATCAATCATGTGGAACTGAAAAGGAATTTTTCAGGATTAAGCATCTGGCAGAGGTGGATTGAACACAGAGAGAGTGAGCAGCTGCCAACTAATCAACAAAGCCTTCATAATTCCCTTATTACCCACAATGCAATGCAGAGAGAGAGAGCCTGTTGTTCTAAAACTTATCACAAAGAGGCTCAGCGTACTCCAATTCTTCATCTTTGCTGTTTTCATTATACATTTTAATTATATCTATGAAATTGTGTTAATTAAAAGGATTTTATCATCTAAAGCCTCGCTGGTCAATATTACAATAGTTCTCCATGACCACCAGAGCCAAACAACTCCCCTGTTAGGAAGAACAGACAGTGGTATATTTAGAAAACCACTCTAACAGCATTCTCAACTGAAGGGTCAAAACATGGAGACCAGAAAACACAAGCACTCTCATGAAGTGCCCAGAGAAATAAATCACTGCATCTGAAATAAAATGCACTAATAAACCCATCAGGTATAAAATAGTTTATCATAAATAGTATTTATAGATTTTGCAATGGCAGAAGAGAGTATGATCCACCAAAAGATCTCCAAGCATGCAAAGAAGTGGAGTCTGGTGTTGTTGATGTAATATAAAAAGTGCTGCATAATAAGTGCATTTAATTTGGACCACTGCAGTTGTAACGTGTGTTTAAATATATCCAGTGATGCACAACAAGTGGAAAAACATGCAGTCCCAAAATAGGCACATTTTTAATTTAAAAAAATCTAATTGGTTGTACGGTGAGCCTGGAGTGTGGCTTTACACTCTGTGTCTTCAAAATCACTTCCTTGAGACACAAGTACTGCCCCCCACCCCACCAATGACTCATTATGAACCTTGTTGCAAGTTCCACTTGAGTCCTAGAATGTTCACAAGTGACTCCAGTTACCAATTACCTCGTAGGTGTATTGTATTGCAAATGCTCTAGACAGTGGAGAATTATCATGTGTGATCATGAGAAGAGGGTGTGAAAATGTAACCAGAAGCTCTATCATAATCACCCCTCGCTCTTATACTTAATACCCTCGCTGCAACCTGGCCTAATGGTGCCTGGTTCCAGCTCAGAGCCAGCAGCTATTCAGGGAGAATGAAGGGTACAATGTTCACGAGGTTGGGATGCATCCTGTTGGATCACACTTACACACAAACACATGTCTATAAATCAGCCTCAATCATCAGTAGTCTAGCCAACATGAACAAACAATCTCTGTGGTTTCACTCATACAATGTCAACAAACTTTTTTTGTGTTTTTTTTGTCACTGTGCCTTCCTGACTGAACAATATCCCATTGTCCTCTCATTGTCCTCTAGGCGGGATTCTCACTCTAGCATTTCTCTGTCTTTCTTTTTTTTTGGTCAGACTGTCCTGACTGTCCCTCTGATCAACTCTGAGTTTCTATTCCTGTAACCTTGGTAAGATATGGCTTCTGGTGGCGACAGACAGAAATCCACAGTGCTGACTAACTGCTTTATTTACCAAGGGATGACTTCAGATCTGCATATCATAATAAACCACTGGTATGACGCCTCCTGCTCTCGATGTTCCACTCTTACTAAAAGGAAAAGGCAGCTAGATTCAGGTTGTGTTTATCCCCTGCAGCACTAAAATGTCTGGCCATCCATTTCACCCTCCCTTTTAGAGATCTGGCAGAAAACACATACCAATCTTGTTTAGTTGAGAGGTTTGGGGGCTGCCCACTGGGTGGAGAAGCAATAGTTGACCCTCCCCTTTTCACTCCTAAAGTTTATGCATTTGATGCTTGCAGAAGTCATGGACCACATCCCAACAGACACGACTGACCCTTTCTTCCCTTCGGTCTTCTTTAAACTTGATGACTTTTGCAGGAGCAGGACCACCAAGCCATCTCTGCCTCCTTCCAGGACTTCCTTTCCATTTGTTTTCTTCCTCAGACTTTCTTTCAGTCCTAACTCACGTGTTCCTGATCCTTGTCTACCTTATCTCTCTCTCTAGTAATGAATTATTACCTGATACTCAGCGACAGTCATGGAGAAGGTGTTCTGTCTCGGTACCAGAGCTTGCGTTTGGAAGGTCGAATGTGTGATGTTGTTTTGGATGCGGAAGGAGTGGAGTTCCCTGCTCATCGCACATTGTTAGCCTGTTCCAGTGATTATTTCTGGTCCCTTTTCCAGGACTACACTCTAGAGTCTGGTGCCCGCACTATCAGCTTGCCAGCTCTGTCATCTCTGGGCCTGGAGCAGATTCTGGACTTCATCTACACCTCTTGGATCTCACTGTCACCTTCCACTTTGGAGGTCACACTACAGGCTGCCTGCTATCTACAAATCCCCCATGCTGTGGATCTTTGCACTCAATACATCTCAGAAAGCATTACTCCTGACAACTGCTGCTTTTTTGCTAACATAGCAGCTCGGTATGGCCTTTCAGAAGCATTCAAGGAAAGTAACACTTTCATTGCCAGTAACATGTGCAGAATTCTTGCAAGCGAGCAATACAAGGCTGAGCTAATGGAGTTAAACCTTGAATCTTTGCAAGAGGTCCTTGTAGCTGAAGAGATGCCAGGAGTAAAGGAGTCAGATCTTCTACAGGTGGTTTTGGAATGGCTAGAGCGCAACCCACAATCTCCTCTGCAAAGTAATGCATTGCTCAGTCGGATCCGATTTGGTTTGGTGCCACCTGAAGAACTGTCGCAACTTAGTGCACTTAAAGCAGCTCTAAGTACACCCTTCATTCGCAGCGTAGTGCAGAAAGCATTTAACTACCACCTTCAGGGTCCCCTACAACCTCTACTACAAAGTGTCCACACCAGCCTAAGAGTCACAGACAGCAAGATTGTTTTGGTTGGAGGAGGACCAGAAGCAAACAGACCGCAGAATCAGATCTTAACCTATGAACCTCGTAGCAAGAAATTCCAGCCACTCTCAACATCCTTACCATATAATGTTCAGCACCATGGAATATGTGTTGTTGGGAACTTCCTATTTGTGTTAGGAGGTGAGATTGTGCAGGTGGATGAGGAAAATGAAAAGAGCGCTGTGATGGATGTAACTGACCAGGTGTGGCGATATGATCCACGGTTTGAGCAGTGGGAGGAGATGGAACCACTCTTGCAGAAGAGGGCACAGTTTGCCTGTTGTGTGATGGAAGGTGTTATTTTTGCTATCGGTGGACGAGGCCAGAAGGGAGAACCTGCCTTGTCATCGGTAGAAAGGTACAATATGAGTGAAGGGTGCTGGCGAAGTGGTGTGTCCCTACCCTTTTCAGTTCATGGGCATGCCTGTGCCACTATTGGAACAGGATTGTACATCTCAGGTGGCATCCACATCAACAATGCAGAGAGCAGCAAAGAAGTGCTGTTTTTTAATGCCATTGAGGGGGATGCCTGGCAGAGACGCTGTAACATGTCCATTGCCAGATTTGGCCACCAGATGGCAACAGTAAAAGGAAGAATGTATACCTTTTTGGGAATGTATGAGCCCTTCTGTGACATAGAATGCTACAGTCCTGAGCAAGATATTTGGACCCGCCTAAAGCCCCTACTGAATGACCGCTTCTGCTATGGTTTGACTGCAACAGGGGCTAAACGTGTGCTTATGTTCGGAGGCAGAAAATGGCAGGAAGGACAGGAGGTGTGCACAACAAATGTTCTGGAGTACGATGCAGAACATGATGCCTGGAGGGAAGTGTGTAAACTACCAGGGCCCCTGTGTGGGATTCAGTGTGCCATAATGACTCTACAAGACCCTCCAGAGACCTAAAAGTCAATTATAAACACCACCCCACATACACACAGACAAACAGATGGCTGTCATGGGGCAGTGAGAGTTGAAGGACAAGGTATATCTTTGTGTCATTGATACATGGATTGTAAAGTGGCATGGACACATGATTTCTATTTACCCAGATACGAGGGACCTTGGTAGGGGTAAAATGCTATCATGGGTGTTTTGCAGCAAGCGGTAAGAGCTCCTGAAAGTAGGTCATTTTGAAAAGGGGAGAGAAAGTCATGACATTGATAGATGACCTGTCATAAAGACATTGTCTTGAGAAATGGCAGAGTTCCTTCATTGACACTGCAGAAAAAGACAGAGCTATAGATGAATACACAGCTGTACACTATGGCCATTGCATCTTGAAAGGCAAGAAGAAAGGACAGACAAACAAATGAAAAACGATAAATGAAAACAAACTGTACTGCTTAAAGTTCAGTTTGAATAGGATTTGGGTATTTGGCAAAGTGTAAAGATCAAAGGTGACAGTCATAATGTCTTATGACAGACGGACAGTTGCCATGAATGTTGGATACAGACTGTGGATAGTAAAACAGACAGCACTGAAATGGAAGGAGGGTGCGCTCACAAATGCTGAGAGGGAAAGCCAAATTAGACTGCAGATTTAGAAGGGGAACAGGAGGTCAAAGCAGGCAAAGACAAGTATTAAGTCCACTAAGTGTGTGTGGGATGCAGACAATCCAAAGGAGGATGGGGAGACTTTTAGTGAGCAATGATAAACAAAATTGCTTAGACACAAGAACACCTGACAACTTAAAAGTCAGGGTCTGCATGTAAATCTAAATTCCTCATTACAGATAATGCTGTGTGATTAGAAAACCAATATAGTTAAGTACAACTGAAATAGTTACATAGAAAAATGCATTCAGTTTGGATGATATTCAGACAAATAATTATATATATAGATATTTTAATGTCTTTGAATATTGATGCTGTTGAAAGTAGACTGATTCAAAGCAAATAAATATTAATGTGATTACATATATTGAATGTCATTATGTGTATGTATGCAGTCTGTACTATAAAAATGTGAAGCAAAAAATGACATTTTATTTATTTAGCAGCTTGTCTATTTCCTTTAAAATCCTTTATAATGTTCTTTTGGTCAATGTATTTAACAAGTGCTGGTAATAATAGCAAATGTGTGAGATGTGTGAAAAAACCCAGTCCAGTTTGATTAGGTTACGTCATATAAAACCAGTAAACCAATTAAGGCTCTTTTTTTCATTATCTTCAGGGTGGTTGGAAAAAAAAGTAAAAAAGGCTAATCAAAATCTCCTCTCTAAATTGCTTCTCAAGCCCAAAGAAAAGAAACCCATTCTCAACCCAACAATTTATTTCAAGTCCATTACCTTCATTGAAAAGCCAGGAAACCATCAAGATTTTGGAAGAAAAACAGATCAGCTTTCTAGGAAATTGACATGGGTCTCTATTTTACCCACCCATTGGAGAAAGATGCCCTTACTATTGTCCAAATGGCTGAGCTGTTAAATGCTCAGATGACTGACTTAAACAGTTTTTGAAACCGAGTGCCTAACTACAAAGAAAGAGAGCAGTATCCAGGTTGGAAATATCAAACCACCATTAAGACAAATTGAACAGCTTTCTCCACATACTGTATATAACACAAGGGGTTTAGTAGCCTCAACATTAGGGTATCAATATGAAGGGCACTTTTTTGCAATCTGCATTTAAACTGGCCTCACTTAAAGAGATAGTTCACCCAAAAATGAAAATTCTGTCATCATTTGCTCACCCTTTATTTGTTTCATATCAGTTTCTCATTTAACCAGATTATTGTGTTCGGTGAAAACAAAAGAAAGAAACACAAATAGGTTTGGAACAAGTCAAAGGTGAGTACATGATGACAGAATTTTAATTGGTTGGTGAACTATCCCTTTAAGTGCAGAAAAAAACAAGCATACAAAGTAAATATAGTATGATTACATCCATAAAAGTTTATTGACTCTAGGTATATAACCACACTGAAATCTGGAGAAAGCAATAACTGTCTTTTTAAATAATGTAATAAATAAAGTAAACTTTACCAGGTTGTACGCTAAACACAACACATAGGAAACTGCACTGCCCAAATTACATGCCCTATTCATATAAATAAAGACAGGCAGCAGCACAGATATTTATGAACTAGATTGCTTTACGACAACTTTGTGTTTAAAAAAAAGGGCTGCTAAGGAAACATAACATGGTTTGCACTAAATAAAGAAGAACTTTGATATATTACTAAAGTAAAATACCAATAGACATCAGTTCTAGTAGCTCTATATCCACTGGTAATCACTTTTTCCTAAGAGCTAATGGACACATTAGCACCTGAGTCACTCAATCAAAATCAAGCTAATATATTGTCTTAGATTACATACAGAATGAAATGTGCTCCATACCTGAAATATCAATGTACATCATATAATACACATCTTATCATACAATAAACTCTCTCTGAACATTCAGCGTTCTTAAAAATCTCACATAAAGCGTCTGTGTCTGCTGAGTGCTTCTTGGTCATTCTGACAGTTGAAACACTGACGTTAAATCATTTGGCAGCTTCGGTTTAGAAACAATTGGGATTGTTGTGTATCTACAAGCCATGCAGCAGGAGATGAAATTCTCAGAGAGTTTATAAAGACTTTGACATACATGTGATTCAGGAGTCAAGTTGCTGCTCCAGACAGATGCTGGGGTGAGTTCAGAGCAACAGCTTTGATCAGTGGAGTCGTGTAGCGAATCCCTGGGCTGGAAAAAAGTGATGTGTCGTGGTGACCTCGGCTGTCATTAAAACTCACTGTTCTCTTAACACAAATGTCCCTAAACTAACAGCACTGTGCAGGATGACTGCATGGCAGCTTGGAGAAATGGAAAATGTGAATCCAAACGGAGGTATACAATACTATTAATAATACAAATATCTTTCAGGGTAAAGGAACAGTACACTTTTTTGAAAATAGGGTGATTTTACAAGTCCCCTAGAGTTAAACAGTTGAGTTTAACCATTTTTTAATCCATTCAGTCAACCTGGGTCTGACAGGAGCACTTTTAGCTTAGCTTAGAATAAATTATTCAATCGGATTAGACCATTAGCATCTTGCTCTTAAAAAAAAAAAAGAGTTGCTCTCTCGACTCTTCTGTAGTTACATCTTGTACTAAGACCAACAGAAAATGAAAAAGCTGAGGACTGTTTTCAGGTGCTGCATAATATAATTATGCATGTTGCATGCAGCAAAGTTCCTTGATTATTATGCCAGAATGAGAGTATAGTTCCTAGCCATATCAACCTAAAAAATCTTTAAATTTTTTACATGATGTAACTAGAGAATAGTCAAGCTTTAAATAAAAAGACCGTCATTACTTTTTTCTTAATCTTTGAGCGAAATGCTAATGGTCTAATCGGATTCAATTATTTAAGCTAAGCTAAGCTAAAACTGCTACCACCAGACACAGAGGTTGGCTGAATAGACTTAAAAATGGTAAAAACTAACCGTTTAACTCTAGGAAGGTTGTAAAATGAGCCTACTTTCAAAAAAGAGGAGTGTTCCTTTAAGCGTAAAAAATTGACAGCACACTTTGTGAATAAACATAACCAGTTTTCTTTGCTAGGAGAATCACGTGTAAATCTGATTTTGATTATGAGCTCTTGTTTTGCGAAGAGACACGTTATTTCAGCTCATAATATCATGAAAATGTAGAAAACTTTCACAATCTAACTTAAGTTACAGAGATAATACTGCTTCTGGATAATGAAGCCTCTGTAATTTTCTACCAATCAAAGCCCACACAGTTCACTAAATGCTCATCCGTTATCAGAGACCCAGTTTGGCAAGGCGTAACGCTCTGTCGAGAATCGTTCACGGTGCAGGCACAGAAATATTCTGGGTTTAATACAAGCTGAACGCTATCTGCAATATTTGTCGCCATTCTGGCAATTACCACTGTCATTTTGACTCGTGTCTATTGGGACAAGGCAATGGATGCCTAAAAACAAAATGATATCATATAAATAAAATAATGTGTTTTAAGTCTTGTTTAAAATATTCAACTCCACAAGACTTAAACATTGACCCTAAAAACAAAATCATGTAAAATGATGTAAATGTAAAATAGAGTGAAATGTTAAAGCAAAATAGGTTTAAGAAAAAATGTTTTATTCATTCACAATTTCTTTAAAATTTCAAATAAAAATAAAAGTTTTTTAATTTAATTAATTGTGTTTAATTAGGTTTATTTAGTAGGCTTAATAAATAGCCTTATTTCATTTTGTTATCCTCAATGTAATATTGCAATGTGTTATTATTATTATTATTGGAGATGCATCAATATAATTAATTTAACTTATTTTTGTATTTTATTATGAATTATGTATGGTATGGAAAATATATTTTATAATTCTGAAACTACAAATATAAAACTAAAAATGACATTGATTTCTTCATGTGCTCCAGCATTCGAATTTAAGCATACATTTTTTGTAAAGATTTAAATACATTTTAATACTGACTGGTACAAACACACAACAAATTTATTGATTTAATGTGTATGTTACATTTGTGAAATTTACTAGCAATTTCTGAGTGAAATTGGCTTTTACATCACATCTTTTGTCTAGTAGTTTGTATATATCGAATCTTGTAATTGCTGACCATGTGAATTCTTTTGTAAATTAAAACCACATTTACCGGAAAAGTCTTGGTTACTCAAAAATGAATCAGAGATGAGGACAATTTGAGGTCTTTTTTCAACCAGGTTAATTTAGACAACATGTATGGGAAGCTAGCATAAGCATCTTAGCAAACACACAAGCTTCACATTTCTGCTTCCATTGCCTTGCCCCATAGACTTCCATTTTAAAACTATTACTACAAGCCGAGTCAAATAACTGACTACGGTAACTGACACCAAGCCACAGATGGAACCAGAAATATTCCTTTTCTTGATATATCCAAACACTCCACAGAGATTGTGATATGAGGTAACCACATTAACATTCCATATTAATGCACACAAACACGCACACACCTTCCACACAAATGTACAAATGCTATAAGTCGGGGCCAGCCGATGTATAACAGCAGATCATAAATATATAGTATGATACAGCAGGGTATAGAGTATGCTAAAGTGGCATATAAACATTGCAGATGACAGTCCGAGTGTCCACAAAGAGATCTGCTTCAAAAAACAGCCAAACACAAGAATGACAGTCTGTGTGTTCAGTGTTCGAACATCGCCTCACATGTGCATTTCCTCTAATAGTTCGGTCTGTAGCGTCCATTTCCAAACTGAAGTGGTTGTACCTCAGCTTCCTGTGAAGAGGTGCACCTGGTTTGTACTGGGTGCGATGGCATTGTCTCTCCTCGTCTGTGCCGCTTGGAGGACTGGTAACCATGGCAACCCGGTGTGCAGAAATGACATATTCCGATGCCAGTGGACTGAGAGTCGAGCCATTCAGAAAGCTTTGTTTGTGCGGCTATGTGTGCCTGCGTAAACAAGGGTTTTCAAGTATTTCAAAAGCACATGTAGACTTGAGTCTGTGATGGCTGTCAGAGTGCGAGAGTGTAAGGAAAAAGCGAGAAGTGAATTTGTGTTTACGGATCTTAATCAGGGTAGATGGTGAGCCACATTTGACGTGAAGAAAACTGAAGCTGTGAGGGATAAAGTACAGGGTGCGTTTCATGACAACAGTGCAGTAAAAATGGAAAAGTTTTGTTGACAGATAATAACACTGCGAAATGCTCTCAGTTTAAACACATCTCTTTGCATTAGCATACACATAAAGTTCCAATAAAGATCCTCTAAAAGATTCTTAGGCTGCATTAATCAGGGCAACCGGAGCCGAGAACATTTCCCAAAAACACTAATTTGAATGGCCTTTCTCCTTATCTTGAGGTTCACATAATTGTTGATCCGGCCCATATCCAGAGCAGATTGTAGTTATGGTCACTGATGAGTTGAGAGCGCAAGACTAAATTATTAAATATTATTATTAAACTGCATATTGCATGCCAGGCCAGTAGATGGTGATGTCACATTTGAAAAGAAACTACATGGCTGCACTGCTGTAGTCTTTCACTGTTCTAGTTGTCCAGTATTGGACTATATAGACAGTAATATATGAATATAACATCACTGTTTTCACACATTTTGTTTTAAGTAGTTTCAATGGAAACAATTACACCACTCTCAAACCTGCTTTTTTTTACATTTTCCCTTTTTATGCACCTAAAATGATCCCAATTTCATTTTTAGCTGAAAATGGTGTTATGCAAACTTTAAATTTAATCTCATAAATAAAAAAATAAAAAACTGTTATGCTACTAATATATTGAGATGCCTATAAAATACAGCAACCAAAAAACGACTAAAAACGACAAACAGATCCTCCAAATATTCTATGACATAAACATTATATTTCATTATTGAGCAAGAGGATCTGAAAAAAAACAAACTTGCATTGCAAAGCGATACACGCAAATATGAAGAATGACAAAGAAAGTCAAAAATGACAGTGATTTGATATGCAGTCTGAGACGGCCTCTAGGTAATTTCATATTAATTAACAAATAACGTAACAAATTAATTGATTTTTCAATTACTAAGACATGCATCTTGTAAATATATCCCTCACAGCCTCATAATTAAAATGTCCAATTAAATATGTTGTGTAACATAACTAGGGTCCATAAACACCAATTCGCTTCTTACTTTAGCTTGAAATTCCACCATAAGGTCTGTGGAACTGAGTCTACAGTATGTCCATTGGTTGAGAGTTGTTTTTGTGGTGGTATTTTTGGGTCTGAACTGAGTTTGTGTGCGTCAGACGTGAGTCTCGATGTAGGAGTGTGTGTGTGAGAGGGAGGGCGTGCGGGGGGCAGGTTCAGGTGTATCGGCAGGGCTGGGCTCAGAGGCAGGGCTGGGCTGACGGTCCCGCTGCGGCTCTCCTGAAAACGCCTCCATGTAAACTTTCTTCCATTCCTGGAACTCTGAGGATGTGAGCTTAGGATTGGCCAGCAGCTTGTCAATCAGTGCTACTTCGCCCTCCCTGTCCTATGGGGGTGAAGAAAGAGAGCAGTGGAGGGTGGGCATTACAGATACAGTCTTCTTTATACAGTGGTTAGGATGTGATAGTCAAAGCACGCCACAGGCTGTTAGCGCAGACGTGAAGCGATGTGGACTCAACCTAGATGAGCAGAGCAGTACACACACGCAAACACACATAGCATGCTCAGACTTGACTGGAGTCCTCTGGCACTGTGGGGCTTTGTGCCCCCAATTAACCTTCTTTTACTCAAGTCTGAGAGATAAGGGATTTTTATAATATCCACAATGCAACAGGACGCTTTGCCCCCAAAATAATAAGCACAACGCAGCAGCCGGGAAAGGTTGAGGGGGTCACAGCCGAGGCACAAACCAACTAACCCAAGCTCAGGAAGACCCAATGTCACAAAACCAGATTAAGCCACACCAAGAAGCAGGGTTCAGAGCAGAGTTTGGCCATACCAGTTGTTATGGGCTTGTGTAAAATGTTTGCTGGAATTTTTTTTGGTTCAAGCAGGTCAACATTGTAAGGATGGCTTCCAATTAATCTAACCTGGTTATTAGCTTGTCTAGAGGGTGATTAGCAGGTCTAAGATGGCCCAAAATGTTTTTGAAAGATAGTTATTACCTGGTCTAAAACTGTATCTAGCTGGTTAGCATGGTTATCAATTAATAATTATCTTGCCAAGATTCTTGTTAACTAGTCTAACCAGGTCAAATATGGACTAATCTTGTTATCATAATTAGAATGTCTAAGATTGTCTAAGATGGCCATTAGCTGTTCTAAAGTGGTAATCAGCTTGTCAATGATGATCAGTAGCTGGTTATCTGGTTAGTATTGTCATTAGAAGGTCTAAGATAGTCATAAGCCATTCAAAGATGGCCTAATCTGCTCAAAGATGGTCATTAGCAGGTTTAAACTGGTGTGTGACTTGTCTAAGATGGTCATTAGTGCATTATCAATGGTCTATTGTCACTTAATTTTGGAACCTTGTTTTTGGCGCTGCTAACCAGCTGTTTATTATAGCCACAATACAACAGGAAGCTGTGTCCCAACATAAAGAACACAGTACAGCAGGTGGGGTTAAGGAGTTTGCATAGAGGGTCACAGAAATTGCAGACCCACCACAAGAAGACCCCTTGGCATCAGGCAGAGCTTAAACCCACGCGGAGAAGCAGAGTTCAGAGCAGAGTTTGGCCATACCCTCCTCCCACACCAGACAGAGAACTCCGTCTAACATGGATGGGATTCTGGGATAGCAGTTTGGCGAAAGAAACCATATCAAAATGGACTACTAGAAAAGACCAATAAATCCTGCTATCCCCAGAACCCCACAGACATCAGACAGATGGAGAGGACAGACGGACAGACGGGACAGATGAAACAAACAGGCACACAGGGTGCAGTGGGACCCATGCGGCAGCAGAGTTCGGATACCTTTAGCGTGCTCTGCAGGATGCGAAGGTGATGCAGTTTGTCATTTAGCTGTGGATCGTTGCAACGCCGGATGAAAAGGTGTTTGTACTCCAGACGAGTGGAAAGGCGGTGCTCACCAATAGGTGTCAGACGGGCACGCTCCAGCGCTCTGTACAAGTCCCCCAGCGAATCCTCCTGCCCCTGGTAGTCCTGCTCCCCGCCTGTGGGGGGCGCCACAGAAAGCCAGAGTTAAAGAGAACTGCCTCCACCAGCAAAGCATATATTTTAGTGGGATTATAAAAAAAGACACAGACAGATTGCAACATTTATACTCTGCATTTTAATGTTCAGTCAGGTGCGTAGGTTGACATTTGTATGCTGATGATACTCAGCTCATTTATTTCATTTGCTAGTCTGGAATCTAGAAGGTAAAAAGAGAGAAACGACAAAAGACCTGGACAAAAAGTGTCTTTCGTCTGGCTGGCATAGATAAATACTTAATCAGGCTCAGATTTATGTAAATATGGGAAGATATTCTCCTCTTGCTGTCTCGGTTTATCATTTGAAGAAACGGGTGCTGGGAATCTCTGTGCCAACAAAACATCTCTTTTTCGCTCTCCGTCTGTCTACATGTGCAGATACACACAGGCACGCACGCACACACACACACACACACACACACGCACGCACACACGCACGCGCGCGCACACACACACACACACACACACACACACACACACACACCTGCCTTTCTCATCGTGTTTAACACTTCACTGCTTAAAAATACAGTTTCAGTGTGATTTTAGTATCTAGTTTAGCCACTTGCTGGTCTAAAATGGCCACTAACTAGCCTAAAATCACCCTTAGCTGCTCAAAGACAGCATTCTTTGCAACTTAATAGGTTTAAGCAGGTCGTAAGCAGCTCTTGGATGGCCAATGCTGTTCAAAAGCTTGGCAGTTTTATGGTCTAAGATGACCTACAGTAAGCTAGTCATTAGCTTGACAACATGCTAATAAGCTGATGTTTGACAGTTATTATCTTATATAAAACTCATTTATGAAGATAACTTCTGGTCAACAAGGTAATTAGTACATAGTATTTAGTAAAGCCAATGGCCATTAGCTGGACTAAAATGAAAATTAAGTAGTTCTAAATGGTCATTAGCTTGTCTTAGATGGCCTAAATTGGTCATTAGCTAGTTTTTGTTTTTAGCTACTGGCCAATTAATGACCAATATAGCAATTTATAGAAACATCAGTAAACAGTTGGTTCATTCTGCTGTGGCGAGTCGACCTCTGATAAAGCAGAGACTAAGCCAAAGAAAAGTGAGTGAGCGAATATCAGTAAACCAATAGGTAACCAACTTACAACGACCTATCCTAAAACAACTGCATTAACACATCCAGTAAGTCAAAAATATACAATAACTACTTGTATGTTAAACAAAGGAAGCGAGTAACTGTAGTTTAGTAATGGTAGACACTTAAAAAGGGACATCTGTTAAAGACAGATTTCAGCATAGTATAAAATGACATGTTCAATTTAATAAACACAGCCGGCTCTTAAGAGCACAAAAAAACTCTCTTAAAGCTACTCAGGTTTGGCAATCAATCACTCTGACAGACACCATGTTAAGCGGATGCCATGTCGTTTCTTTGCTCATTCTGTCTGTGTGCGCTGTATATGCTGGTACTCTTGTGTTAGTCAGGAAACAGGCACTCCAGTCCTTTTAATGTTAATGCAGGTAAAACATGTGGGCCATAAACAATAGTTAGTGCTGGGTGTTGTTCGTATATTTTACAGTATATGTGTTTTTAATGAGCAAGCCTTCATGAATATGTACAGTACGTGGGTGTATAATTACTATTTTAAACTACCACAAGAGGGCAGCAGGCCCACACTGCACTGCCCAGCACATGCTGAATATGCAGGAATAAAGTATGGCGCACTTTTAAATGCAAACTTTATTAGAAGTTAAAGCAAAGCGGTTGTAGATGGAAGTCAATTTAAAGAAACAGAATGAAATAAACCACTTTATTTGTGGTCATGCTGTTGCAGTAACTGTTATGGCTATGCATTTCTTTTCTAAACATATTGCGTCAAATACTACTGAGAAATGACCAGACCTGCTAATCAATTGCTAGTTAGAACCAATGAAATATTAATAATATTTATATTGTAATCAAAGTTTATCAGATTTATCATAACTTTTCAGAATCTGGCCAGGAATATATGAACCCACTTTTCAGCACGTAATAATTTAAAATATTATTTAGTACAATCACCTATTCTTTTAATATTTTAATTATTCATTCATTCAATTTCCTTCGACTTGATCCCTTTATTATCAGCGGTCGCCACAATGGAACGAACTGCCAACTATTCCGGCATATATTTTACGCAACGGATGCCCTTCCAGCCGCAAGCAAGTACTAAAACACCCATACACTCTCACATTCATACATACACTCATATACTACGGCCAATTTAGTTCATTTACTTCACCTATAGTGCATGTATTTGGACTGTGGGGGAAACCGGAGCACCTGGAGGAAACCCACACGAACACAGAGAGAACATGCAAACTCCACACAGAAATGCCAACTGGCCCAGCTGGGACTCGAACCAGCAACCTTCTTGCTGTGAGGTGACAGTGCTAACTACTGAGCCACCGTTCCGCCCAATATTTTAATTAGAACAGATTAAAATAAATGTACATTTAGCCAAAAAATGTATTTGTTATGCAAAATGGCCATGGAACATTATTTCATCCATATTACGTCATTTATTTTCAGAAAAGTTATTTGAAACTATGCCCTCTTGAATTTAATATGCTTTCAATTTGTATAAAATCACTTTTGTAAATTGAATTTAACTTGGACTCAAAAATAGGATCTGTCATCTTTGACTCATAATATACAACAATAAACTAGTTTTGGTCTTTGATTTATTCTCAAACTTACCATTTATATGTCTATTTATTGATGAATAGACTGTAAATTAAAAATAAATAAAACACAGTATATATATATATGAGACATGCATTGGTCATTTTTAAAGTTTTTCTGTTTTTAGATATTTTTTTACAGTATATATAATAACAAGTATTGTATATAGTTATTGCCTCTCACTTCACATCTCAAACCTATTTTGCACATTCCTAACATTTCACATATTTAACCTGTAATCTGGCCAACCTTCTTTTGTTACACATCACCAATAATTCTCGCGTATAGGGGCCGTCTGATTAGCAATGTGACGACTTACAATAACAATGACTCAACCAGAGTAAATCAATCAAGTTTAAAGCTCTTTGTGATCCTTTGTAACTTGTTAAACAACACAGAGAAAGTCAGTCATTGCACGACACGATCTTTCTCTCCAGTTGCTGGGGAACATGCGATTGAGAGTCACGATCAATAGGCCGAGCTTCTCTTTTCTCTTCAGTATGTAGTACAGCACTGGATGACTAACAGATGCCCTCAACTCCTCCAGAGAGAGATACAGACACGGCCATATAAAAGACTCAGATAAGAGGGAGACTCATTAAAAGCCACTGGGATTATATATATAGACTGCTGCTGCTGCTGCTGTAGATCCGTATGAAATGATGAAAAAGGGGAATATTAGAAGAAAAAGTTGAACAGGACAGTAGGAAAAAGGTCTGATGGGAAGCGAGATAGGGAATGGAGATGGTGAGATGGCAATGAGCCATGAGGCGATAGACTGCGAGACGAGGGGAAGATGAAAAGTAATACGGTGGAGATAAACAGAGTGGTAATCCCGTAGCAAATGGGCGGCTTCCTGTGAGGTTTGTGAAGAGAAATGTGTCTATCTGGACAGCAGAGCAAACTGAAGGATGGACAGAATTAATAGCCCATTCACAATGTATTGCTAACTATGTGGTTAAGGAGAGACACTGCGGGCTAAACACCTTTCGATTTCACCTTTCACCTGCCGATTTTAAAATGTTTTTTTTTTTTTTTTAAATAATGCACTTTTTCAGTCTAATTTAAAGAAAACATACAAATTACATAATTATTTTGTTTCTTTTGTAGTAGTTTGTCAATTTGTCTTTGGATTTCAGTTACATATTATTAAAGAGCATTTTCTCAAAAATGGATTCTGGACCACAAAACCAGACATCAGGGTGATTTTTTGTACAATGGCACAATGACTTTTCATTTTCAGTCAGCCAGCCCAAGTGTTTCTGGTGAACTCGCACTACTACAAAATTGCCACGTTTAAGATCTGATTTCTTTAAAAATCAGCGATCTTCACTGCCTGATTGGTATACGAAATAAAGTGGGTCTCAGACTGGAGAAGAAGCACTGCATTAAATTCCACTTTTCTGTGCCATGTCTTTAAATTATGGATATTTATTTTACCCCAGTATTTTCAATGGAGTTTTTGCTCTAGCCTGCTGCTACTGACGGCACTTGTGTCTACACAGTCTTTTATCTCGTTTTACACTTGAACAACTAAATGAATGCTTAAGTCTATTTAACTGATTGTATTTTAATTACATTACAACATCGATGCTGTAAAATAGTCACATAAACCTTTCACCGGAAGTTTATCATTGGCTGAAAAACACTAGCTGTGCATCTAACCCATCACCTAAAGCTGAATAAATAAGCTTTCCATTGATGAATGGATTGCTGAGACAGAACAATATTTGGCTGAGATATAACTATTTGTCTGAAAATCTGGAATCTGAGTGTGCAAAAAACAAAACAAAATCAAAATACTGAGAAAATCTGAATTAAATTTGTCTAAATGAAGTGCTTAGTAATGCACATTACTAATCAAAAATTCAGTTTGATATATTTGATATATATACACAGTAGAGCAATTACAAAATATCTTCATTGAACATGATATTTGCTTAATGTTCTAATAATTCTAGAAAATTAACAGAAAAATCTATCATTTTGACCCATGCAATGTATTTTCGGCTATTGCCACAAATATACCTGTGCAACATAAGACAAGGTTAACACAAGGTTTTGTGGTCCTGGGTCACAAATCAGAAATGTATTGGGAAATACATTTGGAAAATATTTTTTTTTGAAGTAATAATAAAAGACAGAGATATCCAAGATCTGCTCTGAATCTGTCTAAAAGTTAGCATATATTTAATAAAATATCACATTTTATAAAACTACAAAAAAAAATACAAAACAATAATACAAAATAAAAATAATAACAAAAAATGTTTGAGATTTTTAATATAATTAATGAACTGTGGAAGTATAAAGATTACTATTAGTTCTTTTTTACCCTATTCAACTGTAGTGTTTTCCCTTAATAATACAGAGCATGTCAGTGAGAAAAAACAAACAAACAAAGAAACAAACAAGAGATGACCATGTTCAAAAGGTAGTCACTTTAGGGATAATAATTCAAATGATTCCTCAAGTAATATAGTTCATTAGCATATCTGTGGAGAATATATGGTTGCCAGGCAACATGGTGACTATAATAAAGAATTCAAATGATGTGCAATCAAAATGGTTATTTTCCGGCTGTTTGATTATTATGGTTATTTGATAGTGACTCAGATTTCAATCAGAACTATCTGTCTGTATCAAACCTTTTTTTTCGCAACTCATTAGATCTAAAATCTATATTTAAATGCTAATATGTTATTAATTAATTAAGCAATGTATTCACTGATATGCATTTAAACAAATAAAATATCACATCTTGTTTTATTTAGATTTCAGTAACATGACAGTAACAAAATAAGCTATATATACAAATACCTTGTTTACTCGACTAGTAAGTCCAAAAAGTCCAAAAGCTTAGATAAATTTCTATCTCTCTATCTATCTATCTATCTATCTATCTATCTATCTATCTATCTATCT
>CAIGQW010001174.1:568607-587862 GCA_903798125.1 Danio choprae
TATCTATCTATCTATCTATCTATCTATCTATCTATCTATCTATCTATAGTAAAGTAAAGTAAAGTAAAGTAAAGTAAAGTAAAGTAAAGTAAAGTAAAGTAAAGTAAAGTGGGTCAGGGGCTGGCAAAAGAACCACACCAATACTGCAGGTTTCAAATGAGTTTCATATGAAAGAGCATGGAGCTATTTCTAGAAGAAGACGCCAGCATGTGCACGTGTGTATGCAAGCAACGAGTGGACAGATCTCAGTGGGGGCCCTCACAGCACAGTTAAAAAAAATCCTGCAACTAACACACTGTTTATGCTTCATACAGACACGCACACTCGAACTGGGAAAAAGAGGAAGACACTGAGGCTAAAAAAACACAGGAAGAGATACAGGCTGAAAAAGAGCCGCAAATCCCAGCACACCTCCCTCTGTGAGAGTACTGCTCTTAACAGTTTAATATTGAGGCTCTCAAATAAATTCACACACGCACTAAAATAGCTCTGCTGTGCCTACTGTTCTCATAACGAGAGGGGTTATTAAAATCTAATCGAATGTGGTGAAGAGGTTTTAGTGGACCGATTTGAACCAATCATGTGAACAGAAGCGTTCGTTTTCTTTCATGCGATGCTTTCCATGTTGCAAAGTAATAAAAAAGTGCAGATTTAGCAGTATTAATGCATAAGCTGGATCAAGTCACGTTCACTTATTTCACCTTACCGATTTTGACAGTTAATTAGCTATGAAAAGTAATTAAAACAATTAATCTAATTAAGGCAATTTCAAGACTTAATTTGACAGTTAGAGTCAAATAATCAATTCAAATTAATATAAAAAATAACTATAATAGCAAAAATGATAAGTAATTATAATCATAATACCCCTCATTTAACCATTTTATTTATTTTAATGATTCTAATGAATCTTAAACTGACCTAATATAAAAACTATCAAAAATTTGTATTTGTATTACTAATAAGTGGTTGAAGAGGCCAAGGCTCTACAATGGCTGTAGCGCTGCTGGAAGAAGAAGAATTACTAATACTAATTATTTTAATATAAAACATATATTTTTAGTATTAATTATAATTACTATTATTCATTTTTGGTTTCTTTATAATAGTCAATCATAATGTAATTGTAGTTTAATTTTAAAACCCAAATTCAAAACTACTAGATAATACATATCTACTACTAGAACATACATTTCTAAACATAATAGTTTTAATAATTATTTTCTAATAACTGATTTCTTTTATCTTTGCCATGATGACAGTACATACTATTTTACAAGATGTTTTTCAAGATACTAGTATTCAGCTTAAAATGCAATTTAAAGGCTTAATTAGGTTAATTAGGCAAGTTAGGGTAATTAAATCATTGTATAATGATAATTTGTTCTGTAGCCAATTGAGAAAAAAAAATGCTTAAGAGGACTAATAATATTGACCTTAAAATGGTTTTAAAAAATAAAAACTGCTTTTATTCTAGCTAAAATAAAACAAATAAGACTTTCTCCAGAAGAAAAAAATATTACAGGAATACAGTGAAAAATTTCCTGCTCTGTTAAACATCCTTTGGGAAATATTTGAACAAATTCACAGGAGGGCTAATAATAATGACTTCAACTGTATTTAGAAATAAATGCATTTATATAGAGATCTTTTTATACATTTTATTTAAAAAAAACTATGCCTTAAATAGCCTTACGCTAAACAAATCCATAAATAACAAAAGTGCATATTAATAAAAAAAAAAACCTTATAAAATACATTATTTTAGGACCCATACATTGACCCACCGTTATTGATGCGTTGAGAGCGGCTGAGCTCCCTGCGGTTTGGGTCCCGCTGGTCTGCCATGCTGGCAGAGGGTGTGAGAAGGGCATGCAGGCCACTGTCCCGGGGCAAGGTGAAACTGCGGGGTTTCCCTATCGCATTAACAGGGTCTCTGAGTCTCTCCCCTTCAAGCATGGGGAAAGGGCCGTAATGATCCTGCATGAGTGTGCGCTGGGCTGGCAGAGTAGACTGGCGCCGATATTCGGGAGAGAGACCCGCTCCCGGCTCGCAGAACACAGCGTCCTCCAGGGGCAGAGTCTGCAGGTAGTGGAGGCCTGAGCTGGTCAGAGGGGTTTCAATCAGGTCCTGCCATGAACGCCGCTGGCTGGCGGACTTCCGAGCCGGAGAGCCTCCTCCACTGCTGCTCCCCCCTTGAGGTTCAGAGCGGTACTCCTCATGAGACGAGCGAGACTGGGAAGTTTCTGTTGATGACAGCCGGCCATGCTTTGGTTCTAGGTAAGGACTGGCACAGCTCACCTGGTTCTGGGGGAAAGACAAAGACAAAAAGACAAGGTAAGGATTGAAAGAAGTGTTTTTAAACTGTCCCATCAGCAGTTCATAGTATGTAGCCAGATTTACCAAACTGGGCAAATCCGTGTGGGATCACAATAATAAAACAGCAAGAATGATTTACGCACAATGCACAATTTAAACAACAAAGTAATAAAATCTAATTTACACAGTAAAAAATGTAATAACAAAAAGTTAAATATTTGTGTTGCTAGGTCAGGTTTAAATATTTGTGTCAACATAGGTCAGGTTTAATCAGGTTCAAGACCAGGGATCAAACTAAATTTGTTTAGTTATACGAAGTTTAACTTAATATTTTTGTCAGTTTGATTGATAAGTTGAAAGTTAATTTGATTCAACTATAAAATTTAAGGCAACAAGATTTTTTTACAGTGTACATATCGACAAACGATGTGGCAAATAGCATCTCCACTGTGAGTAAGGGTAAGATAAACAAGTATGTGGGGGTGCTAATAATAGATATTCATAATGTCAAAGATAACCTACTTCATAAAACATTTATTTAATAACAACACAACATTTTAATGGCAAAAAAGTGTAAAAGTGTAGAAACGACTGTACTCTCTGAAATGAAACATTAACAATTCCAGTCTTACTTCCTCCACAAATCTATGTAGGTTTGTAACAGATTCGTGACTTCCGTTTTTGGATGCGGATGGAGTAGACGTGATTGGCTCATCGTCCCGAAAGATACAATTTCTTACTAACTAACAATTATTTATCAGTTTAATTTATTCTAATGTAGTAGTTAAACATACTTGACATCTTAATGTGACATCCAAATCAGTCAAACAAGTGAGGAAAGACTCCGCCAAAGACCACACACCAGTGACTCATGGTGAGATTAGCATGTTAGCATTGACCAACCTATTGGAAGAGCAGAGAGCCGCTCTCGCTACTAAATTTAAAACAGCGCTAACCTCTTTGTAACAGATTTGCATAACACCAGATAATGGTCCTCATTGGCTGCCTATGAACAACATCTACTTTGACCTTTAATCACTGTAGTTGCAGCTGAAGCTTGGAAGAGTTTGGTTTGTGTTGTTGACACAAGGATCATTACTGTTCGAAAAGGTTACAGTTGGTTTTTTAATGCTAAAACATTGTTCAAAGCAGGAATTCAGATATGATAAACACAATTTTATGACCAATCAGAGCAGAGAAGATTCTTAAATGGGCAGGGTTTAGAAAGACCAAATTCTCAAACTATTGAAAACTATTCAAACTATTCTACTTTAAACTTTTCAGAAACTAGGAAAAGAGCTGATATCGCAATGTCTATTTTGATCATAATAAAGTGTTTTTGACTTTGAATTCATGTAAACAGATTGTAGAAAATTTCTAAATTAGTAACCATTAAAAAAGTAAAATAGGGTCACCTCAAAATATACTACACTGTAAGTGGTTTTTATACAATATCAGTCACTTTCTTTTAGGTACTGGAGACAACACATGAAATAAAAAGGAAACATGACTTACTCATTTATGTATTTGAAATTCACTTAAATCATGAATGGGCACAATGCGTAAATTGGTTTTGAACATCTCATCTTTAGGTAGGAATAAAGTGTGCTAATGATCTGAAAGTCAGAGAGTAGACCAGGCCCCTGAATGCACGCTCTCGTCTTAGACAGGCTGATGAATAATGAACTGAGAGAAAGCTCTGGTTTCAGCGAAAAGTGCCGAATATAGAAAAATAGAGGGATAGGGGACAGAGGAGTGGAGGGAGAACCTGAAGCTGTGTTCATGTGAAAATAGGCTCTAAATATGGGCCAACTGCTCTTCCTGCTTTCGTCCAGTTGGCAATGTTTCAAACGAACCAATTTAATTGTAATAGATAGACAGATAGATAGATAGATAGACAGATAGATAGATAGATAGATAGATAGATAGATAGATAGATAGATAGATAAAGGAAAAAGAAAAGCGTCTTTAATCGTTTAATCGTCTTTGTTTCTCTTAAATAAGGCTTTGCTGCTGTGTGTGGCCTCTGGCTGACCTGCCCTACAGTACTGCAATACTGTTAACCAGAGCAGACAGATTAAAGCACACACACATTCGGAAATGGACACATCCATTGTGTATGTACTGAATAAATTCTACCATGAATTAAGCTTGCAAAATTAGTGTTGCTCAACAAACTTTAATGGCACTCGATGTTGACTTTTCAATCACTCCCCAATCACATCAAGGGAAAAAATGTATATAAATGCAAGAAATAAAAGAGTGATGAACTGCATGGGTCAAGGAGATGTACCTATCAAATAAATGTACCTATTTTTATATGCCTATCAAATTATTTTAAATACAAGATGTTTTTTAAGCAAAAAATGTTTTGTTTAATCTTGAGTAATATTTTTATTTTTGGAATATTTTATATCATCTATTTTCCCTTATTTCATAGTAATTAGAACTATCATGAAAATAAAAAGATGAAAAAAATCTAAATGAATCTAAAGCGTTTTTGTTACCCCAGATTTGATCAACAGAATTTATATATATTTTTTTCCTATATATTATTTTATTACTTAAAACGATTACTTGAAATATCACATGTTTAATGCTAATGAGAATTGTCATGATAATTCAAGCTTATTTTATAGCGCTTTCACATTAATTGTTCCAAAGCAGCTTTACAAATGGTGCACTTTTTTATTACATTACAGTCAAAATCAGAAAGTTAAGGTGTTGTGTATAGGGTGGATTGTACTTATAATGTGCTATATATACTGTATATATAAATATATAGTGTCACTTTCCAAAAGGTTATTTTTATGTGTAATAATAACATATTTTAATAATAAACTGCTGTTTTACCAGCTCTAGAACAGCAGTAGGGTTTTATCTTTATTATGACACAAAGTTGTTCTATTATTGCACTATATTGCTTGATCCGCTCATCCTGATCATCTTTATACTGTAATTATTTATCAGTGACTGATTTAAAGGGACAGTTCACCCAAAAAAATAAATTAGGATGATATACTGAAAATGCTGGAAAAACAGACATTGACATATAAAAGAAAATAAAAATCATAATGTTCTAAACTGAATTTTCTTCTTAAATACATTTTAATTTACAGGGAAATAGAATTTACTTAAATCCTCATTTTTAATTTATGGTAACGAGAAACCATTTTTGGGTGGCACGCTGGTGCAGTGGGTAGTGCTGTCGCCTCACAGCAAGTCCCTGGTCTGAGCCTCGGCTGGGTCATTTGGCATTTCTGTGTGGAGTTTGCATGTTCTCCCCGTGTTGACGTGGGTTTCCTCCGGGTGCTCCGGTTTCCCCCACAAGTCCAAAGACATGCGCTATAGGTGAATTGGGTAAGCTAATTGTCCGTAGTGTATGCGTGTGAATGAGTGTATGGGTGTTTCCCAGTGATGGGTTGTAGCTGGAAGGGCATCCGCTGCGTAAAACATATGCTGGATAAGTTGGTGGTTTATTCTGCTGTGGCAACCCCTGATTAATAAAAGGACTAAGCCGAAAAGAAAATGAATGAATGAATAAATGAAGCTTCTGTATGTTTGTATTATTTTTGTTATCTTTTGATTTTGAGTGAAATATCACATGATCACTCTGTTCTTGACAGATTTTGAGAGACTCACCAAAAAGGAAATCGATATCAGATACTGTCTATCAAAAGCACAGTGTAAACGTAACAGTGAAAGTACAGTGACTCACAAAGACTGAGAGATATGTAGAGAGACAGATAGATAAGACTCAATCTCCTCACATCTCCACAGTGGGCTTTTAGATGAGGTGGTCTGACTCATTCACACACACACGCACACGCACACGCACACGCACACGCACACACACACACACACACACACACACACACACACACACACACATGCTGTGACGTGGTAAGGCCAGGTCTGAGGGACGGCACTACAATACAGCTCTTTTACCAATGCCAAATGTCAAGCATGATAAAGCCATGCCATTGTGTGGGATTGCACAATGAGAAGAGCCATGTTTGTGTTTGTGTGTGTGCTGATTGCTGACTCACTGATGGTGGCCGTGGGTATGTGTCATAAGGGGGTGGTGGGCTGTCTTGCTTGGGCGTCGAGGGCGTCTCATTATCTTCATGATCACTTTCACTCCAGTAGTCTGCTGGAAGGGGACGAAGAGGGATGCCGGGAGTCATTAGCTTGTTGCAAAACATTTCCATAAAATAAACAATTATTGAATTATAGCCTCCGAGATCATGTGTAGGTTTTCCCGTGAGGAACTGCACGAGGTCTACACTAGTGCCTGAACTGTGGTGTGATGTCAAAAGCAGGAGAAGAAAAGTCAATTTCAAGACGTCTAAAAGGAATCAGATACCTACAAAGCATTTTGAATTCCTATTAGTGGCTAATTTTGAATGATAAAAGAATAAATATGTTTTTGAGAAACTTATTGTGTAGTTGCCTAATCTACCAGAAGGGGATAACTAGTTAACCAGACAAACCTTGACCCCTTATTTATGTTTATCAGTTTGTTGTACGTAGGTTACAGGACTAATTTCCTTCTTTTTTGCAACCCAGGCTAATTGCAGATACATACCCAGATACATACCCATTTCTGGGGAAAGAAAAATACGTAACCGGAGGTACGACTGCTCGCAGTTTTTGTTTTTGCAAATCCACCAGAGGCCGCTGTGTACGCTTTTGAATGATCTCAAATTTCTCTCGCACGTCCTCTTCTTGCATAAATCCACCAGAAGGCACAATATACACTTCAGCCGACCAGGCCAGCTTGCTGTTGACTGACTGACTGACTGACTAACTCACCCATCCCCTTCCCTAAACCTAACAGATAGTGTTTTCAAAAGCAATCTAGAAAAAAAGCTGTAGTGGCTGCGTGATTTCGCGACGTTTTCAGCCTGTTGTCTTTTTATTTATTTTTATTAAATTTGTTTACTTTTGCTTTATCTGATTTCTGGAACCGTTTTTACCGGACTCTAATCCCATCCTCACGGTCACCTCCGCTCCACGTCCCAAGTCCGCCGACGTATGTGGCGAGCTATTGGGCAAACTGGTAACACCGGAAAAGCCGCCCACACGGAGGTAAGCGGTCAGCTGGTAGCGCAAAAAGGAACAGAAATCGTCGGCGGCATCATACCACCCCATAACGTAGAATAAAAATGGTAATAAAGGTTTATGTTGTGTTTTTAAATTGTAATTCTTATTGTGATGACAACCCAGCAACCCTGAAAAATGCTGGGTTATTTAAACCTAAATTGGGTAAAATATAGACAAATCCATATGTTGGACTAAATTTGGTCCTATAAATTTCATTTAAAAAAGTTAACCAAATGATTAGATTTGTCTATATTTTACTCAAAATTGGGTTGAAATTATTCACAATTTTTTGTAGTGTGAACTTACCTTGGACTTGCAATGCTTTTTTTAAGATTTTATCTTAGCCCATCCCATTGGTTTGCCATGCCCATTTTTTTGTAAATTAGTCAGTCACCTACACTGAAAGCAGCTTACTTTTGCAATTGGTGTATAGATAGTTCTTGGAACCACCTGAATTCTTACCATGTTCCTGGCGGATTCGCTCTCTTTCTGCATAGCCAGCGGCCGCCATGTTGAGGCGACTCAACCATCTGTTCATATCATCCACGCCGTCCGCTGCGAAGTAGAAGCTCTTGATTTTGGGATGGCATGCTTTAAACGCACTGCGAGGGAGTGAAGGAACAATAAGAATTCACCAGGCATCATCACATAACCTTAAAGTTTGTAGAGGTACTCACTATTTTTTCCGGCATTCACTGGCTCTGTCGATCTTGAATTCAGGGAGGCTAACAAAACCCTCAGCCTTCGCGTCCTAAGAGGTTGACACAACAAAGAGAGAGAGAGTGGATTGGGTGGACTTCACCCCACTTACACTCTTCTGTAATGTAATTACGTCCTCATTAAGGGTTACATTCTCTCTTTCTTGGTTCATTCCATTACATTTTTCCCCCAGCTCTAAATTGCACAGTGCTGCTGACGGGAGCTCTGCATGAATAAATGAAAAGCATAAATTGTTGCAGCTCTCTGTAAGCCTGTCTGTGTTTACAAAACCCACACAGTAGAAGATCATCAATTATAGTAAAGCCGGACTCTCAGTGGACCAAAACCAGGCCGAGTAGAACCCTCCCCTCCCCTCTGAAACCCCCAGAACGGCAGGCATATCCTGCGCCCAAGCCATGATAAAAAGGCGAAGACATTGAGGGTAATTAATCAAAAGCACGGGAAGCGAGGGAACAAGAATGGGAGTGTTTGTTTCAGAGAAGTTTCTTATCTTCATTACAGCAACGGCGTGTGTAGAAGAGTTTTGTTGTGGTAGATGAGCATTAATCTTGCTCCGCACAAGAGGGTAAAGCCGGCACCAATTAAAGTCTCATCTCTAGATCGATACGCTTTCTGCTGCGCTGGTGGATATGAGAAACAACAAAGACAACTGTATTGGCCCAACGCATGCACACACTCTCACCTCTTCGTTCATGTACCAATACAAGCAGGCGTCCTTCAGAACGAACCAGTACTTCTTCCATTTCTGCGAGAAATAGCTCTTTGCGTCCTTTTTCTTCCACAGCCAGCCCTCACAGTCTCCACGACCCAAGTCCTTACAGGAGATTCTTCTCTTACTAATGGAGGACAGTGGAGCCGCTGAAAAATAAGACCACAGTATGTGTTCATAACCTTGTAAACTGTAAAAAATGGCAGTAAATTTAATGGTAAAAAAACTGTAATTCTGGGTCCCACTTTATATTAAGTGGCCTTAACTAATATGTACTTACACTGAAATGAATTACAATGTACTTATTGTGCAGATACATGTTTTTACATTGTACTTATAATTGGTTAAATACTTGCATGTATTTACTTCTGTACTCTTTTAATTACACTGTTGACCATCCCTTACACCTTGACCTACCCTAAAACCTACCCATACACCCAAACCTGTCCCTAATCCTACCCGTATCCCACCTCAAGACCACCAGAAGTGTTCTGCAATACATTATGAACACAATAAGTACATTGTATTTTTTATGCAAGTACATAGTAGTTAAGGCTACTAAATGTCATCAATTATCAATTGCATAATGATAATGACTTTAGAAGACTTGCAATATAACATTACCTAAAGAACAGTCATATAAACCCCTTTTTGTACTATTTTTGTCATTCTTTGGGTCAACATTTCATTTTATAGCATGGAAAAACAAGCAATGAGACCATCTCATTTTGTGTTTGTCTGATGAGAGGAAGTCTTGTGCATCAGGAACACAATATACGGGTGAATAAATAACAATTTTCATGGGAGAACAGTTCCTATAAAAAGCCATATTGCTATACTGCACAGCAGCTATAAACAACCTCCACTTTGTGTCATGACTAAGGCTTACCTCTTACTCATAGAAAAATGGCACAGCCTCTTATGGCTTTTTGCTTTATTAGAACAATTATAAATGTGAGGGGGTTGAGTGGGCAGGAGATCCAAGACTTTTGAAAGAAATGATTTCTGGAATATACTGATTGCTTGACTATATTTCATTGAAATTGTACTTTGGTGAAAAGACTCAATCTGAATCATTATGAAATTTGTTTGTCATTTTATTTTTTTACCATTTTTGCAAGGATATGTAATGTTATATACTGTCATAACAGTATTGCAGCTGTAGAGGTTTAATCTGAGCAATGTGTCGGAATGCTTTATGATAGAAACTATATTTAAAATGTATGTTGTTGGGCCTTTTCAGTCAAAATATGCCAGCAGTATATACAATAAAAGCAATGTTCCTAAACATGAGGGAAAAAAAGATAAGTGATCACCTTTACTCTTTTTCTTGGTCTTTGATAGCAGAGAGGATCCCTGGAATGTCTGTAAAGCAGAAGATATTTGCTAAAAAAATAAAGAAACAGAGAAAAATACAACAGGAGGAAGAAAAACAAAATGTCTCCATGGCCATGTTATCGGTCAAACCATCAAATTCTCCCGAGTGGAAGCAAATGTGTGAACATAACAATCGGTGAACATCAATCCATCGTACAACAAATTAAAATCGAAGGTGACATTTGAGCACATGGAGGATGTAGACTTTAGTGTCCTTGTTAGTGCCTAGTATCTGATGCACATCAGATGCATCAGACAACAAATCGTACAACAAATTAAAATCGGAGGTGACATTTGAGCACATGAGCGCGAAACACCCATAGAGAAGGAAGGCGGAAGAAGCGCAGAGAGAAAATAAATACGATTTCTAACATCCTTGTCCCGTGTGTTTATTGAGCAGTATTTCTTGGATCAGCTCACCCAGACCGAGTGCATATTTATGATCCGAGCCCTGTGGCAATTCCCCTCCATGAGGAAACTTCCTGCAAGCCTGGCCTTTGAATTAGAGCTAAACCTGTTGCAATGCTAACAGATTAGCAGCAGCATTACTGACTGAAAGAAAACGCTAACTAACATCATACTAATTGATTTATTGATATGTGCCTGAAGACAGAAGCTGCATGCTGTCCAAGTGATGAGTAACTGAAATTGATTAATGGAACATGCTTAGAAACTCAGTCAACCAGTTTGCAGGATGTCTTTATTTCTTTGTCCATTTCTCTTCAGCCTTATGGGTTCTTTGTTAAAACTGCGGTTGGAGTTTTGATCATCCCATGATTCTATTCATCGGCCTTTAAACTGCTTTCCATGCCCCCCAAAATGACTAAAAATAGAAATTCTGTCAATTTCCTAAAGGATGGGTTTCTGCCTTTTCTGGTGTCCTCTAAAAGGAGTCCTCCTTTTAGCTCAAATTCCTATAAAACGAATCCCAAAAATATAAAACGACAGTTAAAAAAAAAACTCTGGTTTTCCCAGCATTTTATCTCACACACTTCAAAGTCAAAGTGACTCCCAAAGCGCTGTGGGAATCTCCTTCCAGAAGGTGTTAATCACAATTGCTATGTGAACTGAGGCAAGTTGTGAGAAACACTTGGACAGGGAGTAAAACAAACTTCCCTGAGGTTTCAGTACCTAGACATGAGTCAACCAAAAGGAAAGAGCAATATATATCCCTATTTTGTTGCTTTGAAATATATACTGTGCTATTATATATATATATATATATATATATATGGTATGGGATATGGTAAGCAGAGGGTGGTAACATAATAGAGTGGATGCCCTCATGCTAATTCATCTTGCTAATTTAATAGCCCTACTAAACCCCAAGTGACATAAAAAAACAACGTGTAGGGGATGGACTGCAACTGAGAACATGAGACCATGAGCAGAACAATTCCTTTCAATCATTCATGAAACCTTTCCTGTGTAGGAACATTCCCTTATGGCTTACACTAGAATTCACTCTGCTTATGTTTCATGAATGAGTATAAATGTTGGGGACTGCATGAAGCAACTTGGACGAAGAACAGAAAACACACCCGGAGTAAATCCGATAAAACATGAACACAAGATGTGCATCAGATACTAGGCACTAACAAGGACACTAAAGTCTACAGCCTCCAATGTCTTGAAATCAGGGGAGGGAGGTTTATTCGCATATCTCTGACTAGCTGGCTCCCTCCGGGTCACGACACCAATATAACCTAGTTCTACTTGACCCACTGTGAGTAGGATTTAAACCAGGGATTCCAGCATGCGAGGTGGGCAAAATAACCCACCAAACTAAAACTGTTGCTAGACGCCTTTTGAGATCAAGAGAGTCAGATTTACTCACACAGCTCTGGCCTACATAAGAATGAACCTAGATTTTAAGTGTAAAAACACCTAATATTGTGGGTTTCTCTCAGAAAAGAGGTTAACTGGGTCTCTCTTCTATTGTTCAGTAACAAATCATCCTGCAGGGCATGCTATGACTTGCCATCAGGCTACAACTAAATGCCACATGGCACCACAGGCTCCCAGTTCACATGGCATATGGTACACAAACCTCTTCCACTGCGATCTCAACAACTGACATATGCTAGATGTGATTGCCGCAAAGCATATGCATTAATCCCATTTATTATATTTAAACCGAACCTGTAGGTAAGTAGCACCTTCTCTGGATGGACTTGTTGGTTTCGCTTGATTTTCAAATTATGTGGGGATGACAGGAATGCCCAAATGAACAGGACTGGAGGCATTGGGCTGTGTCTAAAGTGTTTTGACAGTCAGGCAAAATGCTGTTGAATGAGTGAGCGTTCTCCTTGAGTGTGAGGTCAGGGTGCTGGCATGGTTCAGACAAACTGCAGCTCTCTTATCGGACTGCAACGCAGGCAATAAACCCCCCATTGTAAACAATAGAACCTGATGCAGTTACACCGCGCACACCAACAGAAGCAACCTTATTAAATCAGCACCATACAGCTTGGGCTTTTATTGCATCATCTAATAGCATCTTCTCATCTGGCATCCTACTTCTGTTTTATCTCATATGACCTTCTTTTCTAATTTTATTCCAATATTACCATCTTCCCTCTCCTTCTTTTATTGCCTCTTCTCAAATCATCTCGATATTTTACCTGTGTATTCTCTTTTGTTCTTATTTTGAATCATCTCTTTTTTCACCTCAGACCGTTTCTCGTACATTTTTCTTCTCCATTTTCCATCATCTTAGCTTCTCTTGTCACTTTATTGTCTCTTCTCCAGTGTTGGGTAAAAAAAGTAATATTTTACAATCTTAAGCCTATCTTAATCATTAGTAATGTTAAAGTATGTGTTATGTTATTTAGTGTTTTTTTTTTATTTTATTAAGATAGGCTTAAGATTGTAGCATATTACTTTTTTTTACACAACAGAGCTCTTCTCCTCTTCTAGTTTTGCATGTCCTCCTTTTCATGTTTGGATTTATGTTTTCTGGCCTTTCTTCTTGCATCCAACTTATTTTTTTCTGTTCCTTCTCTTTCACATTCAATTCAGAGTGGATTATGCACATTAAACATATTGGAGTCTCTCGGTAAGTTGATTAGCCACAGAGTGAACAATAGTAAGATTGAGAGATCAGCACATTGGTTGTGGTCCAAAATGAAGGTGGTGAACTGGTCAGCATAATTCTCCAACCCCTGCCCACCCCATAACCCACATCAGGTCAGAGGACACATGGACACAAATACATCAACCCTGCTGAAGGTGTCTATAAACAGAAGCCGCAGGGAAGATACACTGTAAAAGTCACTCTGACCCGGGACTGTAACACCCCAGCTGGGATCTCAGAATGCCACCTTTCACACTTCTCCATGAAGACCTATAATTAGACTTCATTTAAAGGGATAGTTCACCCAAAAATGAAAATTGCACAATTTAAACTGTTATGAGTTTCTTTCTTCTGTTGAACACACAAAAAAGAAGATCTTTTGAAGAATGCTGGTTGCTGGCACCCAAAACGATGGAAGTCAATAGGTACCAGCAACCAGCATTTTTCAAAATATCTTCTTAAGTGTTCAACAGAAGAAAGTAACTTAAATAGGTTTTAAACAAGTGAAGGGTGAGTAAATAATGACAGAATTTTCATTTTTGGTTCAATTATTCCTTTAGAGACAAAACATACTAACAAATTAACAGACTTTAAGCAGAATTGACAGACTAAACCATACCATACTGACATGAAGAAGCACATGGCAAGTCTTGGCCAATCATATCTCTGTTTAAGATGGAGCTCAGCCAATCACATCACTCCATGCCCTGTGACAGATGACAACCTGACTTAGCCCTGCCCACCTCACAGAACCACAATCTGCCTACTCAGCATCCATATGTACACTGTGACACACCACAGCGAGTCACTTTTCCCTAGATTATTGGTTTGTGTGAGAGTGGTTATGGCTGTGTCATTGTGTGTGTGTGTGTGCATTCTGGGAACATCGGCTGCCGAGTTCGCTCTTTAAAACGACAGCCAGATCTCACCTCCACTCCTAATAACTTCACACACAGGATGGCTAGTCTCACTGAGAACGCCTGCCCACACACACACACACACACACACACACACACACACACACACATACTCCTACACACCTCCACGCTGACTAAAGGTAGAGGAATAACACTCTCATTATATGCACACATACTCACAAACACTCGCCCAGCATGTGGGTGTAAGTATACATTCTTCTTCTGCACACCATGACCTGGTGCATTCAATGAAAACTCTTTATGCAAGACTCTACCTGCAGTGATCACAGAGACCTTGATCCAGTAAAAAGCCAGTGAAGCAGCCAGACCTTGAAGAAGAACTCTTTGTTTGAGAAACAGAAAATAAAAGAAGTATACAGACGTGGTGCAATTTTCCTTGCAAACTCTGAGTTTAGCCTGATCCAGACTGCATGACATTTAAAAGAGGCCGAAAGACACTTTTAGAGAGAAAGAAGCTCACTGAGACATCAGATAAAAGGTGCAGGTACTGCTACAGCTAATATACTGTACTTTTGCTACCGTACAAAATTGGGGATGGCACTGTAGAATTTTTTTTAATAATTTTTGAAAGATGTCTTCTGTGTTTGCCAAACTGCTAATTAAATGACAGTACAAAAACAGAAGCCCAGTAATACAGTGTGTTAATTTCAAAAATTAAAATAACTGTTTTAAATTCAAACACACTATGAAATATTATTTATTCCTGTGGTGGCATTTTCAGCATCATTACACTATTTAAGCTGAAGCTAGACTTGTCTTCAGCGGACAAGTTGCTTTGTCAGCTTTTGATGTTGATAATAATTGATAACAATTTAGCAATGGGATTTAGAATTTTTAGGGTGGCACGGTGGCTCAGTGGTTAGCACTGTCGCCTCACAGCAAGAAGGTTGCTGGTTTGAGTCCCGGCTGGGCCAGTTTGCATGTTCTCTCTGTGTTCTTGTGGGTTTCCTCCTGGTGCTTCGGTTTCCCCCACAGTCCAAAGACATGCAGTATCGGTGAATTCAATAAACTAAATTGGCTGTAGTTTATGAGTGTGTGTGAAGGGCATCCCCTGCGTAAAACATATGCTGGAATAGTTGGCGGTTCATTTCGCTGTGGCGACCCCTGATAAATAAGGGACTAAGCCGAAGGAAAATAAATTGAAAATAAGACTTTTTTTTGCTGTTTATTGGTACAATTAACAGAATATTCTTGCGCCACTACAACTTATACTGCCAAGATGGCCAAAAAAGCAACTCCTTTCACGAGATTTTGACAGAAAACATGCTACTCACATGGTAAAGAGAGGTGGAGTCTGGGTTTGGCGTGTTCATGGACTCCTGACGGAGCACCTCCATTTGCAGGGTGGGAAGGAGGGAGTAATGTGTGGGGCTCCCGCTCTTCTCGCTCTTCTTCTTTCCACGCTTTCCAGTGTCTCTCTTTATGCTCCGTCCTGCCAGATCAGCAGCCTTCTCATCACTTACATACCGCAACAGAGAGTTTTCTGAGAGACAGAGAGGGAAGGAACCATATCTTTAAAAGAAAGTTCTGGGGGAGTTTGCCAGCACTAGGTCAGCATATAACCCATATTGAAATACATAGATAAATAGATACGGAGACAATCCTCAAAAAAAAAAACGGCATAACATGCTACTTTGCTAAAACAACAGGACAACTATAGGATTCAATCTCATAGTGATGATGATGATGATGATGATGATGATGATGATGATGATGCAGTGCTTTTCGATTTCATTTAAATAACACTGGGTAGTATAACCATTGAACTGGGGTGGTACTTGGGTAGGGATGATGAAACAACTAACAATTGCAATAATTTTGTGTTTCATTTAATTGTGTGAAACAGATAACAATCCTATGCAGCCTCAACACAGTTGTGAACAAAGTCTTCAAAACTTCTGCTTTCAAGGAAGAAATAAAGTTATATCACTATAGATTAAAATCAGGGTGAGTGATCTTTTACTCACCCTGATTTTTTAATATAATATACTATTTTAATATAATCCTTTTAAACTTTCTTACTATCATTTAATTATTTAATTGATTACCAATTATAAAAATATCATTCAAAACATCATTGCAACAATTGACCCTGGACCACAAAACCAGTCATAAGGGTCAAAAAAAAAATATATATAAATATATTATATATAATCTGAAAGCTGAATAAATAAGCATGGTTCCTTATTTGTTAGGACAGAACAACATTTGAAAATCTGGAATCTGAGGGCTCAAACATAAATAACAGAGAACATCTTTAAAGATGTCTAAATTAAGTTCTTTGCAATGGATATTACTAATTAAAACTTTCATTCATTCATTTTAATTTCGGCTTAGTCCCTTTATTAATCTGGGGTCGCCGCAGCGGAATGAACTGCCAACTTATCCAGCATGTTTTTTACTTAGCGGATGCCCTTCCAGCTGCAACCCATCACTGGGAAACATCCACACACACCCATTCACACACATACACTACGGACAATTTAGCTTACCCAATTCCCCTATACCGCATGTCTTTGGACTTGTGGGGGAAACCGGAGCACCCGGAGGAAACCCACGCCAACACGGGGAGAACATGCAAACTCCACACAGAAACGTCAAGCCGAGGCTCGAACCAGCGACCTTCTTGCTGTGAGGCGAATGTGCTATCCACTGCGCCACCGTGAGGCCACTAATTAAAACTTATATTTTATATATATATTTACAGTGGGGAATTTACTAAATATATCAGTAACACTTTAGGTCTTAATTTATGCTACACTCTCAGAAATAAAGGTACGAGAGCTGTCACTGGGGTGGACAAGGGGACATATTAGTACCTAAAAAGTACAAAAGTGTACCTTTTAAAATTTGTAGGTACAAATATATGCTTTTGAGGTACCAATATGGACCCTTTAAGTACAAATGTGTATCTTTTGAAAAGATACCACCCCAGTGACAGCTCTTTTACCTTTATATCTGAGAGTGTATTAACAACTGGCCTATTACCTGCCAATTATTAAGATATTAACTGTTCATTAGTAGTTATAAAGTATTATCTTATCATCCCTAATCCTATCTAAACCTAAAATCTAAACCCAACTTCTACCCTGCTAACTATGGTTTGTTAATACCATGAATTGTGACCAAAACTAAAGTGTTACTAAAATATGGAACATGATCTTACCTTAATATTCGAATGATTTTTGGCATAAAAGAAAAAGCAATAATTTTGACACAAACAATGTATTTTGTGCTATTGCCACAAACATATCTGCACAACTTGAGACTGGTTTTGTGGTTCAGGGTCACATTTTATTATCATCATTATCATTTTTATTATGTCATGTAACAGAATAACATTTTTTTTTATTTTGTGTAACAATTATCTTATAACAACATACATAACAGCGTTACCATTTTGTATGGTTATTCAAGCGTTCAAGATTGCGTTTGGCATGTGCAGTTACACACATGCCAAAATTACACAAGCACAGCCAGTCCTTCTCAAGCAGCATGGCCATTTTCCAGGCGGTGCTGTGTCAAATCACTGAATAAGCTCGCATCAGTATTCCATCAATCAAGCATCCCAAACGGCCCTCGAAATACTCCAAACCTCAATCGGCCAATCGCGATGATTCATTCCCTCAATAGAGGTCTATCATTAGCACTCCTTAAGCTGGTGCACTCTTCCCAAATCAGTCGAATCCAATCAAACTCTATAGGCTTATTCATGCCTAATGTGCATAGCAAGCCCATTGGTCACAGCCATACGAGCGGGCCAAAAGCAACAGGCACCCAGCAGCCCTGATTTGCACTCATCCTTTGATTAAGGAAGCACCGCAGCCATTGTCGGGTTTCCCCTTCTCAAATGCCCAAGTCCACTGTCGCCCAGCAGCAGCCAATGGGATGAAAAACACTAAGGAGAGCTCATGGTTTCCATGGCAACAGCATGTTTCCAGAAGAAGTTCCCTCTTTTTTTTTTTACTCACTCTCATGGAAAAGTTGAAGAGGTGGCAGATTTGCAAATGTACACATTCAGCTAGACTGGGTACACTGGTTTGATCTGCACTACATTGGAAAGATCAGATCTTTCCTCACCAGAGCATGCTGCAAGCACTTCTCATTTCTACGCTGGACTACTGCAATGCTTTCCTGGCTGGACTCCCGTGATGCACTGTTAAACCTCCACAAATGATACAAAACAGTGCAAGCCATCATGGTTTTCAATTAGCCCAAGAAAGCCAACATTATACCTCTCACCATGGGTGCTAAATTACTAAATGAATTAAATGACAACCTCATAGAGTCATAATTAACTATAGTTTTAATTGACTCCAAGTGTTTGAGCAGTAAAAACAGTTTGAATAGCTTTTTAAAACTGCTTGTAATGGGGAGAAGTGGATGGATCTACCTGAACTGTTAGTTGGAATTCATCACTAAAATTTTGTCTTTATTTAGGGCTGCATAGTAGATAAAAATATATATAAAAGCTACATTCAATATTTAATAATACATCTTATTATTATTTTTATCATTATTATTCATTCATTCATTCATTTTCATTTCGGCTTAGTCCCTTTATTAATCTGGGGTCGCCACAGCGGAATGAACCGCCAACTTATCCAGCATATGTTTTACGCAGCGGATGCCCTTCCAGCTGCAACCCATCTCTGGGAAACATCCATACACACCCATTCACACTCATACACTACGGACAATTTAGCTTACCCAATTCACCTATACCGCATGTCTTTGGACTTGTGGGGGAAACCGGAGCACCCGGAGGAAACCCACGCCAACACAGGGAGAACATGCAAACTCCACACAGAAACGCCAACTGACCCAGCCGAGGCTCAAACCAGCGATCAGCGACCTTCTTGCTGTGAGGCGAACGTGCTACCCACTGCGCCACTGTGAGGCCCTATACTGAGAATAACAAAGTAAAATAATAATTTTTTAAAATAATTTGAAAGGAGCCCATACTCCAGACTGCAATAATGTTTTGCAAAAATGTCTTAATATATCATC
>CAIGQW010001174.1:597862-612736 GCA_903798125.1 Danio choprae
GTGTGTGCGTGTGCGTGTGTGTGGAAAGACAGGGGATAGAAAGATGGAAGTAAAATGACAGTTCACAATCTATTTACTCCACAGATGCCAAGGTAAGTCTGTGTGAGTGTGTGTTTGTGTAAGACAAACTGTCACAGTTAATGTGTCCTCTCGTTTTCTAGGGAAGCAGCGGGCATGGAGTGTGTCAGCAGTTCTGTGCCACTGCAGAGGCTCACGCTGGCATTTAACGACTAGTGCAGAGTTCTCAGGTTTTGGATATAATGCTACACAAACAAACGCACACACATACTCACAACAAAGTGCAGCCCAGCTCCCTAGAGTTTAATTACAGAAAAATCTGAAACCAGCTCCCTACGCAGGAAACTAGTTATAGACATGTTTGCTTTAGAAACCTCAAAAAAAAAAAAAAACATACAATCATGCGCAGTGTGGTAAAACGTAGGATCCATTACAGAACATACAATATTTAGACTGGTAAAAGTACTTTTGCTTGCAGATTTCTTATTAACTGACATTTATGCACCGAAATTGGTGAAGAGATTGTTTCCTGTTCATTATGTGCTGTTATACTATCAGCAGATGTTCACAGAAGTTTAGTCTGCTCCTGAGATTAGTCGCTGGGTCAATATTCAGTCCCTCAGGCATCTGCTGTAAAATCCAGCAGAAAATAACAAATCATTTCACGGTGTGCAGAAAGGCACAAACCTAATTTCCGATGCTAAAAGAGTGAATAACCCTTTTGTAGCATCTAAGCATCTCCTGGTGACAAAAAGTTTTTGTTTCTGTGTGTGTTTGTGTACCATAAGTGGGTGTGCTGTCTCGACGGGACGTTGTGGGTCCGTGGCTGGGGTCGTACTCGTAGCAGTACAGGACAGCCTCCTCTTCCATTAGAGGAAATCGCCGCCTGTATTCTTGATCCAGGAATGAGTTTGGTGATTCTGATCCTTTTGCGACAGGTACCCCACTCTCGCTTTGGATACCGCCTTTTTCATCTCTAAAAAAACAGTTATTGACCTAATATAGTCATTGTATGTACAGTTAGATTTGTTTATGTTTTTAAAGAAATTGTTCCATCAAAACCTGCTTGAAGCTGGCTAAGAATTACTGGAGAGGTAACAACAATGGCGTGACCAGTAGTCTTTTCTACAAACTACAATCTCTAATTGACAAGTTCAAATCCAGCTTGGAGTGTGGCAACTAGTGCTGTGACCCGGATGGAAGTGATGTTTAAGGTGGTTAGTGTAATGTAGGCCATCTAGAAAGAGCTGTGCAGGTAAACTTCACTTTCTTGGCCTTAAGAGATGGACTACCGACTGACCCTAGATGCATTCTTGTTAAAATGAAGGTTCAAATCCAGTTCAGAGTCATGTAAGTAGTACCAAGGGTTTACATTGGCACCATGGCCCACCAGGCAGGGAGGTTCAGAGGGATGAATGTAATTGTAGACCATTTAGTGAGAACCATGCAGGTAAGCACGAGTTCCCCGGCCCAGATAAGTGCACTAGGGACTAGAGAGGCTGCAGTTCATAAAGTTGCCATGAAACGGAAATTAAGATTGTCCATTTTCCACTATTGAAACTTGAACTTAATTCTGAAATGAGACAAAAATATAGGACGGTGCATGATTTTGTTCTTAGGTAACCGGTTGGATTATTGAAAGGTAGGCGTTGCTAACAAAATGAAGGAGGATTGACAAATGGACGAATTTAGAGCAAAAATTAGATACTCGTTGATGAAGAAAGTCGTTTTGAGGGGAAGGGAATGTGATGGTATTTGATAAAAGATTATGAGGGCAAATAATTTTTACAACATAATGAAGTGAACAGACACGTTGTTTATAACAAGAACTATTATATACATAGAAGAATAAGATAAGTAAATTTTGATTTCATAGCAACTTTAATGCCGTTGTAGGCACACCTGTTCAAATTCAGCTCTGAGCAGGACAAGTAGTAACAGTATGGTAATACTGGTGCTATAATAAAGATGGAAGTGAGGTTTAGAGGGCCGAGTGCAATGGAGAACAGCTAGTAAGAGCTGTGTAGGTAAACTTCACTCCCTTAAGGCATGTACTGGAAACTGACACAAGAGGCTATAAACTTTAACACACTTTTTTTTTACAGTAGGTGGAGAAGTACTGAAAGGGTAACCTGGATAGGAGTGAGGTTTAGTGATGGAGTGTAATGGAAGCCAGCTAGAAACCTTGCCTGCCTCCAAGAGGTGAACTAGCAACTGGTGATAGAGACTGAGCTGGTTCAATGCAGGTTCAAATTTAGTTTGGTGTGGGAAAAGTAGTATCTTAATTCAGATGTGAGTGAGGTTTAAGGGGGGGGTGAGAGAAATGGAGGCCAGTGAGGTAAACCGCACTCTCATGGCTTCAAATGATGAATTAGCAAATGATGCTAAAAGCTAAATTCTTTAGCATTCTTGGAAGTCAGCTCACCTCCTAACATTAGTATGAATTCCGCTTGCAGCAGGGAGGATAGAAAGGTAACATTCACCTATTAAATACCTATTCCATCTTCTACAAAAGTATTACTTACATTGTTACAGAGAGGTTAGCCAAACAAAACCAAAATATTTAAACATTTGCTTGCATTAAAGGTACAGTAACAAACATTGTGTTGCAGACATACAGTATTACTGTATTATTTTCAGGATATATCATTGTATTATACTGACAGAATACTGACATGATAAGCACATGGTTTCACGTAAAAAATAATAATAACTTTACAAACAATACAAGATAAATTCTTAAAGTTATAGGTATAAAAAAATGCCTATGCTGGATGAGTTTACCTGGGTGTGTATGGCTCAGATGGAGGGGGCGGAATATACAGGTCCTGTAGGGCGGAGCTATCACGCTTTGAGGGTGTGCTGATGGTGCTTGTGGGAGTGGCAGAGCTACTGGTGGGACTCCTGGGAACGACTGGCTGCTGGGCAGACAAGATCATTGGATTAAAGATCAAAGTTCACTTCAACTATGGTAAACACAACTATGGATGGCACAACTAAATGTAATAATGGAGCTCTTTTCCAGGACGTGACCCAGACACTGATATCTGCAGACAGTCACAGGGGTGAGGGATAGAGATTAATAGGTCTCTGAGCAGTGAGACAGCGGCGCAGTCCCTCAGGAGTGCCATCTGCACCAAACAGTGCACTGGGATCTCAGGGTCAGGATGCTTTGACATAATGAGTGGGAGTCTATGAAAACATTTGCAACATCTCCAGAGAGCACAATGACTTTGGAGACGTGAGATTAGTGTCTCCAATGAGTTGAAAGACTGGGAACAGGGGTTGTGACACAGACTGCATAGTTGTATGTACAGACACGTGCAAACAATCACAGTAAAATGAGCATGTAAGATGAAACAGAGATGCACACAGTTCTGTTTGGGGAAAAGTCTTGAATTAAACTTGAATCCTCCAACTAAAGCCGATTAAGGTGAATCTGCTCTCTCTGGCAGGGACACAGACACTTTGAGGTTGCTGCAGTTTGAGGTAAGTGATGTTAATGCCAATGATTTCATAACATCATAAGAAGCACAACAGGAAAACAGCATTTCTGATTTCTGTTAGTGCTGACAGTCACGATATCAAAACTGAAACAAAGAAACACATTAGAGTTAACAGAACAAGTTACACACTTAAAGCACAGATCTATTTTGCCAATTCATATTAATCTTGTCCCATCCATTGCTATGGTTATAATGTCAGGAGATGCGATTTCAAATTCAGACCTGTTTTTTATTTTTATTATTTTTTACATTACTACTGGTTGTTGCTCATAGTATCAGATAACAGTAAAAGTGTCCCATCACATACTAATGTTACAAAATGTATAAAAATTAAAAGACACGAAGAAAAAAATGAATGGAAAAAAACAAAAACAAATGATATATAAAAATAATCACATTGTTTTTAATGAGAAAGTCATAGACATAGACATCAAAAAGACTCTTTTATGTATCTCTAAAGGGGAGACCATATTAACCGGAATTTGTCGTTGATGTTGATGTTTATCATAAGTGTGATTTTCCAATGGCAACCACGTAGCAAACTGTGATATCCTCATTTTAAAAGATGAAGCTTGTGGTGCAGACTAAAGTAACAAAATGTATTTCTTTTTTGCCAAATTCATCAGGACAAATGTCTTGTCTAGTTTGTCACAAACCACGCATAAACGTTACTTTCTCAAAAACACAATCATGTTCATAAATGTTGCTAACATACTATTGTAGCAGGCCAGTTTGTGCTCTTTACAGTGTTATTAGACTTTAGCCACCTTTATGTTCATAAGCAACTGAAAAAAATCACCACAAATGTCAGGGCACAAATGTCAGGGCAGGTCAGAATTTCTCCAGAACCCCAAAACACCCTCAGACCCCAGAGGGTTAAGGTTCAATAAATACAGAGTGGGGTCATGTCAAAATTTTATTTGAAGAGATCTTTCATTACCTCATATATTTATTTTTCAAATATGATAAAATGTTGCTTTTCACAGTACCAGAAACAATCAGTCCTGTTTTTTAATATGCTTGCAACTCCTGAAACTTTGCATCATGTACTTAGCAGCATGAAAAATTACTGTAAACATTAATTTACATAATAAATGAGCTACAGTGGATGACAGTTCAATATGACCATTACCGCGGCACGTGACGCCACGGCGGGACTAAGGGATTGAGAACATGTTTTTAGGTGTAACAGCAGTATGCAACTATGCCGCCAGGGGGCACAAAGGGACAAGATGCGAATGAACAGAAATATACAGTAATTGTAAATACCCTGCTACTTGTAAATGAAGATGAAATAACGAAACAAAGCATTATAATTCCTTCATAAATCATTAAAAACTTGTTAACAAGCTTTATTATCATTGTAAACTTGTTAAGTGAAATGAGGATTAATTTTGGAAATTAAAACTAAAGAAATAAAAGACAACTAAAATGAAAGTACAAACATACATACATTCATTCATTCAATCATTTTCTTTTTGGCTTAGTCCCTTTATTAAGCTGGGGTCACCACAGCAGAATGAACTGCCAACTTATCCAGCTGTTTTATGCAGCGGATGCCCTTCCAGCTGCAACCCATCACTGGGAAACATCCATACACTCATTCACACACATACACTACGGACAATTTAGCTTACCCAATTCACCTATACCACATGTTTTTGGACTGTGAGGGAAACTGGAGCACCCGGAGGAAACCCACGCGATCACGGGGAGAACATGTAAACTCCACACAGAAATGCCAACTGACCCAGCCGGGGCTCGAACCAGCAACCTTCTTGCTGTGAGGCGATTGTGCTACTCACTGTGCCACCGTGCTGCCCCACATACATACATACACAAATAAATAATGCTGCTATCGCTTCAGTTCAGCCATAGTGCAAACTCATTGACTAGAAAGTAAAAGTGAAACTTATTTTATAATACAAAAAAATTTTCTACACTGAACAATATATCTCTTATTTACATATGTTTTATACTTTTTTAGTTGCAATCAAATGATTCGCAAACTTGCAGAGTTTACGCTAACCAAACAGAGCTTAAGTTAGCACATTAAGTACTTTCTGACTGAGACTTAAACACCTCTGACATGGCTGTGATCAATGATACAAAAACACGCATTAAACTGAAACCTTTGACGCACATAATAGAGCTCTCATACAAGCACAAGTCCATATGGTGTCTCATTCATCATTTTCGTTTTCAGAACGGTGCTCGTGTACACATCCCTTGAGATTGCTATGCAATCTCAATAAACCACAGAGGCAACATCTGCAGCAACCTTTTACCCGACAGTCAAAGCGGCATTACATCATGTAAGTGTAGACTGCAAGGATTTAGGGTGCCATTTCAAATAAGCACACAGGAGCCTTTGAAAGCATTGGAAGGTGATGGAGGCCAAAAGTCTTTAAACAAAACACATGAAATTTCGATTATGTCCACTTGTATGATCTAACCGTATGAATGCATCAGGAAGCACATCAGCCAATGTATTTGCTATATGGTTGTATTAGTGAAGCAATGGTAGATTATGGTATGATATATTTATACAAACATTAGGTATGATGTTGCTTCATCAAGTATATTGTAATGATATACTCACATGTACATATGCCAAAATATGAAATAGTAAATATCCATAAAAAAATTTGAGATGCACAATGTAATTGCTTCCATATCAGTATTGGTTGATGCAATGGTTTATGTTATTGTCATTGGCCAAAAAATTACTGATCGTTTCTGCTGGTTGATGGACTTCAGATATATGCTCCTGGCCATGAGGGTTTTGACACGTTGTACACAGCAGACAAACACTAAAAAGAGATTTATTTTTTAAATAGATCTTTCCAGTTCCTTGTTTTCTACAATTAGTCATTTTAAATAAAAGCAGTAATCCACTGCATTTGATTTTTGGAAAAGAAAATAATATGATGATGATTTGTACTCACTTGCCAGTTATTAGCGTCCAAAAATAAAGAGTTCTCGGCAGGGCCAGACAGAATCTGCCGACAAGAAATCTGCAGATTTATGTGGAATTGTTTTAAGTGTATAGTAAATAAAAATGTAACACAAGAAATAAAAACATAAAACCTTTTTAACAGTTTTTTTTAGATTTACAAAGCAATTCCAATTACAAACACTTGTTTGATAAACAAAGTATGTATCTAATATATAAAAAAAATAAAAAATTACTTTACAAACTGTATTGTACAAAAATATACAGTGCATCCGGAAAGTATTCATAGCACTTTACTTTTTCCACATTCTTTAATGTTACAGCCTTACTACAAAATGTATTAAATTCATTTATTTCCTCAAATTTCTACACACAATACCCCATAATGACGATGTGAAAAAAGATTTTTTGAAATTGTTGCAAATTTATTAAAAATAAAAAAACCTGAAAAATAATCACATGTACATAAGTATTCACAGCCTTTGCTGTGAAGCTCTAGTTTGAGCTCAGGTACATTCTGTTTCCACTGATCATTCTTTAGATGTTTAAGCAGCTTAATTGGAGTTCACCTGTGGTAAATTCAGTTGATTGTACATGATTTGAAAAGGCATACACCTGTCTATATAAGGTCCCAGGGTTGACAGTGCATGTCAAAGCACAAACCAAGCATGAAGACAAAGGAATTAGACCTCCGAGACAGGATTGTCTCAAGGCACAAGTCTGGGGAAGGTTACAGAAAAATTTCTGCTGCTCTGAAAGTTCCAATGAGCACAGTGGCCTCCATCATCCATAAGTGAAAGATGTTTGGAACCACCGGGACTCTTCCTAGAGCTGGCCGGTGATCTAAGCTGAGTGATCGGGGGAGAAGGGCCTTAGTCAGGGAGGTGACCAATAACCCGATTTGTCACTCTGTCTGAGCTCCAGCGTTCTTCTGTCGAGAGAAGAGAACCGTATAGAAGGACAACCATCTGTGCAACAATCCACCAATCAGGCCTGTATGGTAGAGTGGCCAGACGGAAGTCACTCCCCGCTTGGAATTTGCCAAAAGGCATCTGAAGGACTCTCAGACCATAAGAAACAAAATTCTCTGATCTGATGAGACTAAAATTGAACTCACTGGATTGAATGCCAGGCGTTACATTTGGAGAAAACCAGGCACCGCTCATCACCAGGCTAATACCATCCCTACGGTGAAGCATGGTGGTGGCAGCATCATGCTGTGGGGATGTTTTTCAGCAGCAGGAACTGGAAGACTAGTCCGGATAGAGGGAACGACGAATGCATCAATGTACAAAGACATCCTGAATCAAAACCTGCTTCAGAGTGCTCTTGACCTCAGACAGGGGAGACGGTTCATCTTCCAGCAGGACAATGACTCAAAGCAAAAGTGTCAATGGAGTGGCTTCACAACAACTTGGTGAATGTCCTTGAGTGGCCCAGCCAGAGCCCAGTTTAAATCCTATTGAACATCTCTGGAGAAATCTGAAAATGGCTGTACATCGTCGCTTTCCATCCAACCTGATAGAGCTTGAGAGGTACTGCAAAGAGGAATGGGCAAAAATTCCCAAAGACAGGTGTGCCAAGCTTGTGGCATCATATTCAAAAAGACTTGAGGCTGTAATTGCTGCTAAAGGTGCATCAACAAAGTATTGAGCAAAGCCTGTGAATACTTATGTACATGTGATTTTTCAGGGTTTTTACTTGTAATAAATTTGCAACAATTAAAAAAAATATCTATTTTTTTTCACATTGTCATTATGGAGTATTATTGTATTGTGTGTAGAATTTTGAGGAAATAAAATAATTTAATCCATTTTGGAATAAGGTTATAACAAAACTTTTTTTGGGAAAAAGTGAAGCGCTATGAAGACTTTCCGGATGCACTGTATGTATATAAACATTTGCATATTATTTAGTAATATTACTGAAATTAATAAAAAAATTGAATAAATATATCTTTACACACATTTACGCAAGTAAATAAATAGACTCAATGATAGGCTAAATAGCCTGCGGAAATCTGCAGATTTCTGCGGATGCATATTCTGTGTGTGCCTAGTTATCGGTTATTGATATTGGCTAAAATGTCCATATTGGTGCATCCTTAATAAAAATTGCAGCCTCATACAGCCATCATACCACATATTCAAAATTTCCACCTTAAAACAATTCGATTGAAGATTTTTGTCCTTCATCATCTTCATTTCGGCTTAGTCCCTTTATTAATCTGGGGTCGCCACAGCGGAATGAACCGCCAACTTATCCAGCATATGTTTTACGCAGCGGATGCCCTTCCAGCTGCAACCCATCTCTGGGAAACATCCATACACACCCATTCACACTCATACACTACGGACAATTTAGCTTACCCAATTCACCTGTACCGCATGTCTTTGGACTTGTGGGGGAAACCGGAGCACCCGGAGGAAACCCACGCCAACACAGGGAGAACATGCAAACTCCACACAGAAACGCCAACTGACCCAGCCGAGGCTCGAACCAGCGATCAGCGACCTTCTTGCTGTGAGGCGAACGTGCTACCCACTGCGCCACTGTGAGGCCAAAGCCATAATTTGATTTGATATAATTTATTAATAGTGCTCAAATGTACAGTTTACATATTTTGATATGTTTAGTTGTGTACATTTGCTCACTCCTACTCTTTTGTTTGTGATGGTTTTCTCCACCTTTATTGGACCGTTTTAGATTATATTACGAGATACGAAAGTGAAAGAAAGATGAAGCAACACAGTTTTTTGACTGGAGTTTATTGTTATACTGCATGAGAATTTAGTAAACATCTTTAATTGGAATGAAACCTGAGTCAATTTATTGCTCGACTGATTTCCAGAAAATTCTGATAGTACAGTTGGTACTGTTACATTTTCAAAATGTAACTGCCGACTTGATAATTTATGGTCAGAAGGTAGAACGCTTGAATGGAAAGCGACATATAAGCAGGCAGGTGCATCATGGGAAATGGAGTCAGTGCCAGGTCCCTATCTGAGATGAAGCCAGTAAGCGGGTGGGAAACGGGGGAAGTGCAGCCCAAAACGATGCAAGTTTTGCGGACAGGGCAGTCGGAATCCTACCTGCAGGGCCAAGGGCTTCCATCTCATGTTCTTTAGTAGGGCTGGGGCGGAGGTGAGGGTGCTCTGGGGACGCTTTTTCAGGGTCAATGTCACACCGGCAGGGTCCCCGCGCAGAGAGCTTACCAAGTTTTTCAACTGCCAGCCCACCTACAGCAACAAACACAGGGTCAACATACACAGACTCGACAAGAACACCACACAGAGACGTCACCCGACAGGCAGCTGCTAGTTAATGCTAATATTTATCTCTCTATATTCACCTATTGTGAATATGGAGAGAGAGTAATAACTCTACACCACAAACACACACTTCCTGACACACAGTATATGTTGATTAAGTTTACTATGTGGAATGAGTGTACACTAATGAGGCATGATGTTTGTTAATCTTTCAATTGATTCCTCATTAAAGTCTATGGCAAGACTTAACATTCCCTCGCCTAGAAAAAAATGTCAATATTTCAGCCTTCGGTTCATCTTATATAAAGTTTGTTCATGAATTTTGCAGTGCAAAGCATGAATAACGAAGCAATCTTCTAGTTTGAAATGAATGACTATTTCCATTAATCAAAGATAAATAAAAGATAAAATCTTTTTTTAAATTGTTGAAATACTTGTTTTAGTATTGTAAAAAATGCCTACTGAGTCACCAAGTGAAGCTAATAGCTAGAAGCAACTGTATAAACGCTATGCTAAAATAATGTGACACACTGTGTGCAAACTCTACATTTTTAAAGATGTTTACATTAGAGATGAATTATTAAAATACATTAATTTATAATGTTTCACAGTTTAGTCAAGTACTATGTGCAATGTAGCACAAGTGATTTAACAATGATTAAGTGCTGTTAAATGATGCAAAGCAAATAATGTAAAAAAAACTAAATAAATAATAATATAATAAAATAACATTAAATTAAATTAAATTAACCATAGTTCAGTTTGTCTATATTTGAAATACAATCCATAAAATATGTGTAATATACACTTAACATAAAATTTAATTGATTTTTGCAATCAATCAGAGTTTTTAGCTGGGAACATTAACTCTTTAATAAAACTTCACAAACTCAATTATCACTACAGTGTCAGTGCACAAAATATTAATATCATATTAATTTGCTGCTCTTCTGCATTTCTAAGAGGCCAAATTAATGTTTACAAACAAAAAAATATATATTTTTTTCTATTATAATACTTTATATAACTTTCAATTGTCTTTTTTGTTTTTAAATAGAGCTAATGGTATTTTCTCTCCCCTAACCCACAGAGAAAGCATTTTAAAACTACCATTAAGACATAATTCATTATTATTATTATTATTATTATTATTATTATTATTATTATTATAAAGCAGTCTACTGTTGGCCGGTCCCAAAAAATGTAGGTGGTTTAAGGTTGTACTATCTTTTAATATCTTTGTGGGGACGTTTGGTTCCCACGATGTAGGCAAAACATAACCCACACACACACAGTTTAAACTAAGCATGCCCTTCACAGACAGATAAAACCACAAATACACACACACACACACACACACACACACACACACACACACACACACACACACACACACACACACACACACACACACACACAAACACACACACACACACACACACACACACACACACAAACACACACACACACAAACACACACACACACACACACACACACACACACACACACACACACACACACACACACACACACACACACACACACACACACACACACACACACACACACACACACAGATGGGCTGGTTATACAGGACCTGATCCTGTAGGCTATGGGGAGTTTACATATAGAGCAGCTCCCACAATGCACCATTCTTAATGCCCGCTGAGATTGTTGAAGAGCACAAACCGCTCATTGTTATGGTAATTGTTTGCCTGTGTGTTTTTTGCTACAAGCCGAATTCGTATCGCTCATCGCACATTAGAGAGGCCTTTATCCAATTATAAAGGTGACAACAATCTAATTACATGAGGATTAACGAGGCCTTAGTGTTGCTGATCTTTCATCGCAAAAACAGCTCAGCATCCCCCATCATGCCGACAAGATGACAAACTCATGTAAAAGCTGTATTCTGATACATTCAAGTAAAACCAAAAGACCATCTTGAAGTGATAGTTCACTCAAAAATTTTAATTCTGTCATTGTTCCAAACATGTATACATTTTTTTTATTTGCTATACATAAAAGAAAACACATGAGTACGCAAATAATTTCTAGCCCCCATTGACTTCTATCTGAAGTTATTGTTTTCCTTATTCCAAAATATGAAATTCAGTTCTTCTGCTCTGAAAATTAATCCTTGTCCTCTGTCTTTCAATTTACACTTTTTAAATATCTCATTTCAGTGATATTTTGATATTCTGTTTACAACATTAATCACATTTTGGTAACAACTGATTGCTAGCTAGCATGTGAGCTTGACATGGCATCAAAACACAACAATTGTAAGACTGTTGTCATGTTTTTTTTCGCTTAAAATGTAAATTAAAAGCATAAATTATCAATTGACCATCCTTTGTGAGTCAATATGAATAATTACAAAAGTTAAAGAGAAAATACGTATTTATGATACATTACAATGTCGATTAATTCCAAAATTTAGATTTTTATATAACATTGCACAAGACCACTTTGATGAACACAATAAATGACATTATATGTTATTGTATTTGTGTTTATTATCTTTATTTTTTTTGTCTGTCAAATATGTCTATCTGCTTTTTATTCAACGAAAGTGACACCTGGATATCTATTTTTATATTAGGAATTCTGTAGTATGTCGTATGATTTATTATTTATTCTGTTTTTATCTGAACTAAAATGGGTCAAAATTTGCTGCATGCAACAGTGTATGTGACAAACAATAGGCTTTCTTCATCATTTCATCATCATTAAAGTCTCACTCTGATTTTTTAAAATATTGACACTTTTCTATATATTCTCTAATCTGTCTACTCATTTCTGTACTACCATTTTCTATTTCATACTTTATGTTTGTCTTTTGTCTTGTCTGACCATCAACCAATAGCTCTCTACACCCTATTTACTTCATAATATAACTGCATTAGACTAAATCAATGTAAGCAACAAAGCAACAATGACTTGTAAATAATGTTGCAATGTTCATTAAGTATTAATGTAAATGTAAACATTAACATGTAGACTAATTGCACATAAGTGTCCACTGGCTTCTAGAAAGAATTAAACAAACATTAAACTGGATTGTTTAGCACACCATAACGCTCACTTTGCATGGTTATGGGTAAAAATAGAAAAAGAAAATGTCTCCAGAAAGAAATTTGAAAGAAACATATGTTAATTTTCTCTAACTGAGGACACGTTTGGATTAAAAGTATGTTGTTAGTAAAGTACTCTGATTAAAAGTGTACAGTTTTTTTTAAATAAATGAAATATAGGCTTGTGATTTATAATAAATGCATGGACTCATTTTTTTCATTTTACATATCAAACATAGCAAAACTAAAACAGAAGGTCACCAGAAACCCACTGCAAGTTAATAGACAAGACAAACAGTTCCTATGTTGTTGTTTTTGGGATGTATTGTCAGTATCGGGCACTCCATTCATGTGTACTTGATACTGTGTATATGTATGACCATGTTTTGTTTTTATTGTCACAGGTAAACCCTGAATGGAACTTATCAACTATCCACATTCTTTAATTTTAGAAAGGCACTCTTATAGGTTTTGAACAACTTGAGGGTGATCAAATGATGACAGCGTTTTCATTTTCAGGTGAACAGACCCTTTAAACCTAAACAACAACGTCATTATAATGAACAGAACTAATGAAGGGGGGGAACTTGAGGATGAAATTAAAATATTCAAAGAATTATTCAGAGCCTCCCGCACATCAAACACTCAGCTCATAAACTCAAACAGAATTCATTTCACAAGCTCATAACTCCATCTGCACTCACTTCAGACACAAACGTGCATGCAAAAAAAAGCACTTTATCAATTATTTGAAGGCAACTCCACGTAGTACAGCCACTGGAGCTCTTATTGACGTACTTGTGCATGTGAAAAAAAAAATAAAATAACCATTCTTAAAAACACACTCAACGCCCTTCATTTACAGCCTCTTATGCCCTTTAAACACCCTCCGGCTACACTCAGAAATGCCATTTAAAGTGTAACACACTCAATCAGCATTGTGAATTTAGGCAAATTGGAATACAGTCGCTCCAGTCCAAGAAACGAGCTAAAAATACATCAAGTAATGGGTTTGAAAACTCCTGGTACTTTAACAAGGACATAAAGCCCTTAAATTCAAACGCACCTCATTTTCAGTCCTATAATTCATATGCACAAACATGCAGTCGGATGCCAAGTGAGATTTGCATACATAGGGGGAAATAATTGATGGATGGATGGATGGAGGGATGGATGGATGGATGGATGAAAGAGTATAAATGAGGCAAATGGATAGAGTGACTTGAGAAATGCTGAAACTCACCACAGTCTGATGGTTGACCTGAATAACCTCATCACCTGCGTGGATCTTTTTACAGCGGTCTGCTGGAGACTAAGAGCGAGATGGAAAGAGATATAAAAAGACGGAATAATAGGGGGATAGAAATGAATTTAAAACAAAGAGCAGAACTGCTTTATTTTATGAACAACTTTTACATTTGGCTAACACTTTACAATAGGGTTGTATTAGTTACGGTTAACATGAAAACAAAACAATTATTAAAGCATTTCTTCATCTTTGAAAATATTAGTTCATGGAAATAAAGTTCTTCATTGTTAGTTCATGTTAACTCACGGTGCATTAACTAATGATAACAAGAATATATTTGGATTTTAATAATGCATTAGTAACTATGATTAATAAATGCTGCACAAGTATTGTTCATTATTAGTTCATATTAGTAATTATATTATGTAACATTTACTAATGAAACCTTATTGTAAACTGTGACTTACATTTGCATAAGCATTTGGTGTTATTTGATGCTTTTAAACAAATCAGTTTACAATGCATTAAAGATAAATGACTTTTAAATTAGCTTAAAGTAATTCAGATTTTTTAAACATAAGTTTCTATATTTATTTGATTAACACCGTAAATCAGTATACTTTTCAAAATAATGAAAAAGTACATTTGTAAAAGTACATTTCAAGAATGTTATCAAGCCTTTATAGATTACAAACAATACATACCTAATACATTTCATATTTTATAAACACTGATATTCAAGTTTTTGAGTTGAACTGATCAAAAGTTACATTTTGTGTGTGTGTGTGTGTGTGT
>CAIGQW010001174.1:622736-634301 GCA_903798125.1 Danio choprae
AATTAATGTTGCTCAACTAAAGAATTGTTCAGTACTATAATACACAACCTCTTATTTTATAGCTCATTTGAATATTTTACCCTATTCACCTGCAATGTCTTGCCTTAAAGAAAGCATACTGAAAAAAACCCTGATCTCTGGCCATCATCCATCACCATAGCAACTCCCACTTTGCTTCCTGTATCCATCACTGACCCTCAAACCCAACAATGGCCAATGCGAGGACACAATTTTCTTTTTCTTTGGTCTGGATTTCTGCAGCATCTTCATGAGAGAGCTTATTCTGTGTGGTTTTTTGGTGCTTTCACCTGCACCTCTTCCCTTTCATCACAATAAAGTAATAACCAGCCCTCACACCTGAGACACTCGTGCAGCGGAAGCCCAGAGAGAGAGAGAGAGAGTAAAAGAAAAGAGTGTTCCTAGAAATGAAAGCGCATTGATTCACTTCCCTTCTGAGCACCTCTGAGCATCTCCGTACCGATTTTCCAGTGCTGTCACTCAAGCCATGGATCATCACGCAGGATGCCAGCATGCATATTTATTCACTTGTGGGTGTGCATGTGTGTCTATAATGTGGTGTGCATAAACACGTACAGATTCATTTCACAGAATGGTTTTAGAATTCTGTCTGTGATTTAATTTAACTTACATTGTTACAAAACCTAATCGCTTTCTTTTTTTAGACAAAAGAGGAGCTTTTAAAGAAAATGGACACGGCAATGTAGCTGTCAAGCTTTAAAAGCACAATTAAATCATTATAGAATTATGCATTTTTTAAGTTGTATTAATATTTCACAATTTTAATCTTGCCACTTTATTTTTGTGATTTACTGTAAACATATGACTAATAAAATGGAGCAAATAATGGAGCAAATAATGCTGGATATAATAATTCAGCAAATAATGCTGAAATAATGCTTAGCAAATGCTAAAATAACGTTAAATACTCACAAAAAAGTCACCACCTGGATTTAACTAAGTAAATAGGTAAGAGACTCCCATTGAATTATTACTGCATGGACGATTATGTTTCAGCTGGTAACAAATTATTTAACCCTAACTAAAGCCACAGTCACACTGCACTTTTCCCCCCATAGACTTCTATTCATACACATGCGAATGCAACAGACCGGAAATGCAAGCTCGTGCGGCAAGTTTCGCAGTTCGCCGCATTGCAAAGTTCAAGCTTGAAGAACTCTGACCTGCGAAATCGCATCACGTGACAGCATGAGATCAATCAAAAATCAAAACATGACCTCTCTGTGCATAAATTTAAAATATGGACCAATCGCTCGCTTTTTAAAATGTCTAATCATCTTGTTTGATCCATACTGTTTTCGCAGCGCCGTATGACAGAATTTTGCATGCTCAAATTCTAGTGTGACCGCGGCATAATTCAGAGAGTAACTTCTCATGTCTTAATCAACCTTGTCGGTAGATTGTGGCTGTGGATGTGATGTGCTCGCGGAGAAGATGTTAATCGGTTTCAGAAAGGTCAAATTATTGGCATGCGTCTAGTAAAGAAAACATATTAGGAGATTGTTGAAACTACTAAAAATGGGTTCCAACGCATTATTAAAAACTGGAAGGATAGTGGGGAACCACCATTTTTGAGGAAAAACTATCAAGATCAGTGATCACTTAAATGTCTGGTGAAATCAAATAATAAAAAAACAACAGGAGAACTCACGGCTATGTGAGTGTTAAAGTAAGAGCAGGATTTATCAGGCTCAAATTGTAAAAGAGTCTTCAGGGAGCATGAGACATCATTTTGGCCACCACAGAGTCCAGACCTTAACCCTATTGACAATCTTTGGGATGTGCTGGAGAAAACTTTGCATAGTGGTCTGACTCTCTCATAAAATCTTGCAGAAAAAGGTATGCATCTTTGGACAGGAATACACATTGTCCCATTGTCAACAAAACATATTGAAATGGTACGAATGCTGAATGTGGTCCAACAGAGTGTCTGACTTTCTTTTTGGACAGGCAATGTATTTGGATTATCTTTCTTTTCTTCGTTGAAACTGTAGTTCTTGATGATTCATAAAATACCATCAGTACTTTCTAGCTTCAAAACCACAAAACAAAAGTAATTAGCTTCTGTTGATATGGTGAAGTTCTATGAAGAACTTCATAGATTGGGCAAGAAATCACTCTGTGCAAGAAATCAGTCTGTGCAAGAAACTGAACACTATTTACAACACTTTTTACAAAGTCATACATGAGCTAATGAAATCAAGAGTAAGAAGTCTTATTTGTGTTCTGCCTGTTTTTTGACTGTCAAAGAGCTGGTAGCCATTGATTTTCATTTTATGAATGATCAAGCAACACAATTTCAGAAAAAAAGTCATCTTTATCTTGAGGATGTGTAAATTAACACCAGATTTTCATTTTTGATAATGAGACAAACACGTTCAAACTAAGATTATGGTGAAGCCAGCAGGGGGCGCTCATCCATACAAACTATGTAGTCCATACGGTAATATTATAATAAAAGCTTGTTTACATGGTTGACTCGCAGTCAGACTAGCAGTGACGGGGAACTGGCTGACCGTCTTGGTCAAGTGCCCTGGTGGAGAAATCAGATGGTCGAGCAGGTTTTTGGAACATGTTAGACTGGTATAAGATTGTCTACCAACTCAGTCAGGTCCCAACCAGCTGGTAGTCCATCTGGTCAGAGAAACCTTTTTAAATCAGTCCTCTATATTGGATCAGTTAATAACCAGCTTGGCTCAGGTAAAAACCAACTTAAAAAAATCGTACAGGGGGATGATCAGAGCAAAAAACCCCTGCTGTTCATGAGGTCTTTATACTAGTTGCATTAGTTAAGATTAGACCCAGATCTCTGGCTTCAACGCTGTAATCTGTCCTGGATTAAGAGAGAGATTGTGTGCAGCGTTCAGGCTGAGCTGCCTGTGACAGACTCATCCATTTAATGCTGCTCGTGCTGGCCGTGATCTTCTGACCCTACCAAAAATAATCTGCTGGGTACACAAACATGTGCACTAACACGTCACCGCAGGGGCCTTGAACGCTTCTCCTTTCTCATATTTCTCTTTTGTCTGACATGGTTCTTTCACACCAATCATGTTAACCTTGCTAAATGACTACATTACCCACAATGCACTCTGCTTCAGTTACAACTGAACTGTTGTTTTTGACATCTTTAAAAACATGTGGAAGAATTTGGAAGAATGACATTTGTGAGAGAGGCTTAAATACTATTTCATACATATTGCTAAACATGGCAACAAAAGAAAAAAAAACTGACTGTGCCAATAAACTCAATGTCAGGGCTAAATATGCAGTGAAAGTCATTTACAACCGCAAGACTAGAGCCACATATGACCTACATAAAATATTTCCAAGAACCTTCACAGCTGATTTAGTCTCAAACATGTTGTTTCTCTCAAAAGCATCTATTTTCAATGTAACGTTTTAGTGTCTGAATAGACAGTGTTTAATGTAGTCGACTGGTTTTTATGAATGTCATTACCTGCTGTACAATGGTAGTTAGCTCCAGGCACAGCTGGATCACGTTGTTCCGGGTCACGGAATAATCTGTTACAGCAGCAAATGGTGACCTGCAAAAGAAGTAACACCTGGAATTAACAGTTAGATTATCCTTAGAGCCAGACCCACAAGATAGAAAATTGGAGTGTGTGTGTATATTTATAAACTTTGGGGATATTTATGTGTTGGTATGTGGTATATGTTGGCCGTGAATGTACTCCAGACCCAGTTTCTCTCTTCCTGTGAGTGACGAAGTGAATGTGGGTCGTGTGTATTGAGGCTGTGTTCTATATATACAGGGCTGTAGGAACATTGGTTCATCATTTCCATCCTGGTGCTAAATATTCCTCTAAGACCTCTGGGAAAACCAGCTGACGCACACCCAGAAACCCCTCACAATTGAAAGCTTCAATTCACCCCAAAATTAAAAATGCTGTCATCATTTACTCGCTTGCATGCCATTCCCAACCCACAGGACAATCCTTCATCTTTGGAACACAGATAGAGATTTTTTTTTAAGTCAAGAACTTTGTGTCCTTCCATTGAAAGTCTATTCACCCAAAATTCTGCTACATCAAAACGTCATAAAGGTGCTGTCAGGTGTCTGTTCTGTGTTGTTCCATGTCATGTGATTCCTTTGTTCTGTTTCCCGCCGTTTCCCATGTTCATTAGTTTCACCTGTGTTCATCCCCTGTATGTAATCAGTTTAATCACGTCCCTTGTATTTATACCCCTGAGTTTGTCTCCTTTCTTGTCCGGTATTGTATTGTCTACACCTCAATGTATTGTCTGATCGTGTGTCCATGCTGTCGTCACCCTATGTCTTTCCAGAGTCTCCTGTGTTTTCCAGTGCCCTTGTATTAAGTGAGTGTTTGTAAATAAATTTGTGTTTTGTTAAATCCCGTGTTCCTGTACCTTCATATATGTTTACGTATTAACATCTTGGCGAAAATGCTTTCTTCTCACTCTTGAAAGCTGTTATGATGTATGGGGGCCAGTTATAAAAATCCACATGAGGTGGTTTTTTATTTGCAAAAAAAACGCATATTACAAATGTAAACATTAGCTGAGCATCTTAGAGTGTAGAGCTCAAACGTCAAGGACCTTTCACCCCCTTTTGGTGTTGTCAATCTGGCAACCCATGTGTGCATCAAGTCAGAGGAGGGGCTGGGTAAAAAAACAAAAAAAACTCTATTTTGAATTTAGACTGCAATACCTAATTCAACCACTCAATTCTACATACTGCACATTTAAAAATGCTCATTTAAAAATATGCATTAAAATATTTACACTTACAGACAATTAGTGTATCTTTAAAATACTTGGATTAAACTGCTTGACGAAAATAACCATAGCATAACCAATCCGTAGATCAAGAACATTTGACTACTGAAGCTAAGCAGGTTTAAACCTGCGGAAGCTAGGTTAAAGTAAGGGCTGTTTACGCTATGTTTTATGAGAGTCTGAATTCCCCAGGATAGTAGCACTATACTGAAAAAAATGCTGTCGTTCAGATGAGATGTTAAATTGAGGTCTTGATCCTGTGCTCATAAAGAGTAGGGCAGTAACCCCGGGTGTACCGGCCAAGTCCCCTCCATCAGCCTTTATCAGTCATGGCATCCCAATAATCCCCTAGCTCTATCACTCTCGTTCCTCTTCACTTATAGCTGGTGTGTGTATTGGCAATGTTGCTCTGTGGCTGCACACTGGTGGTAGGCGAGGAAAACTTAATTAGCCACTTCAGGTATGTTTTATTTATGTGGGAAAGCGCTTTGGGTGCAAAACACTAGTAGAGCACTATAAACGGGGCTGGACAGTAAAAAAACACACATCATAAAAATCTAAGTACCTGTATTTCGTATAACTGCTTTTGTAATAAGTGGTAATCCAATTACAGTTACATTTAATAAAAAGATTAAAATAGATTTTACAAATGAACAAAGTATTTTTTCATTCGAAATGCTGACATGGTAATGCAGGTTCATGATCTAATTCATTTTGAACAGATGATTCTTTTGACTCAATCTTTAATTTTCTTAAGTTTTTGAATGATTCACAGACTGAATAGATCTGGGGTGTGTTTCCCTAAAGCCTCATTAGCAAACTGTACTTGTTAAATTATATAGAACCGTGACAACATAAACTGTAATGAGTTGTTTTGGTCATCATTTCTGACTCGGTGATTCTTTTGTGTTGTTCAGATCTCCATTAAGAAGATTATCAGTGAAGCAATCACTTAAAGTACGGTCCATTAATTAAACAAATCTTGTATAACTTGGAGAACTGTGGCAATTGTTTTGGGCAACTTTTATGATATGTTTAGTGTGTTTAAATTCGTTTTGATGCTTGGAATGCACGGAATCCAATTAATTTGTGTTACATAGCTTAAATATTTCAAAGTATTTCAAAATATTTAGATTAAGCTACCAAAAATTTGTAATCTAGCGTAATACATTACTAATTACTTCTTAAAGCATCTGTATTGAAATGCATTTTAAAAGTAGCCTTCCCAGCACTGACTATAAATATGCCTCATTTGTTCATTCTTTAGGGGCAGCACGGTGGTGGAGTGGATAGCACATTCGCCTCACAGCAAGAAGGTCGCTGGTTCGAGCCCCGGCTGGGTCAGTTGGCATTTCTGTGTGGAGTTTGCATGTTCTCCCCGTGTTTGCGTGGGTTTCCTGCGGGTGCTCCGGTTTCCCCCACAATTCCAAAGACATGCAGTATAGGTGAATTGGGTAAGCTAAATTGTCCGTGTGTGTGTGTGTGTGTGTGTGTGTGTGTGTGTGTGTGTATGGATGTTTCTCAGAGATGGGTTGCGGCTGGAAGGGCATCCGCTGCATAGTACATATGCTGGATAATTTAAGTACATAAGCGGTTCATTCCGCTGTGGCGACCCCGGATTAATAAAGGGACTAAGGCAAAAAGAAAATGAATGAATGAATGTTCATTCTTTATTAATGTTTTGAAGTGTCAAAGTCGTTGTTGTGGAAAATTACATTGAATAGGCTTTCAATAGAGGGAAAGAAATCTTTCACATTATACCAACCTTTCACCACTTTGCTAATTACTGTTCATTTAAAGACCCCAGAATGATTCTTACAACACCTAAACAAGGACTCCAGAGTTAAACTCACTTTGCTAAACAGGATTTTGAATGCACCTCTAGGCAAGTACAAATATTCCCGTTTAAAACTCCATTCCTAAATGTCAGCGGCTTCGCTTGATTCCCAAATATCACTTTGCGGTAGATATGCATGCAGACAGTGATTGACCTCAGTTCAAGGACACCTGTCAGTGAACATGTGAACACGAGAACTTTCTGAAAAAAATCCTTAGGAGATGGGAGAGGAAGAAGGATGGGGAATAGAGAAGAAACAGTGGTAAGAAAAAGTTCAAAACCAAATCATCCGAGCCAGACTGCAAGACACTGAAATCTACACAGCTCGATTCTCTCTAGGATTGAGCAGACTTCATTACATCCAACCTTTGCTCTTTTAAAGCATTTTAGCACATGGCGTCATCTGGACATGAATGCTCCAGGCTGACAGGAAATCTGTCAGTTGGGTAAAAAGGACAACTATCATCTCCTCAAAATCAGGCCCTCAAAGTTTCACCTCTTCCTGCTCCAGTTTTTCGATCAATGTATGAGAGTCTGCTTGTAATTGCCTATGTTCTGCTGTCTATCTTCATTTCAAAGATCCTTTTACACTCAGAGAAAGGATCTGAACCCTTTCAGCGCCCATCTGAACAAATCAATGAAAGCGCATTAGCACTATTAATGTCGGGGCATTTACATTTATACATTCATACATTTGGCTGAGGCTTTTATCCAAAGCAACTTACAGTGCATTCAGTGTATACATTTTTTGCATATTAATTGGGAATCAAAAAGACGACCTAGGTGTTTCTAGCATTATGCTCTACTGCATGCAAATTTGAAATGTATTTATATATAATCAAACCAGTGCAATTTTCTGTGACTATGCAAAATGCAGACCCAGTGTCATGTTCTTACTGTTCTTGTGCTCTTCTGTTGCTGTAGCTCACCTGATTTAAAGTTTTATGTGTTGTGCTTTCAGAGATGCTCTTTCTCCAGACCTCGGTTTTAACAAATGGAATTGCTGTTGTCTTTCAATCACTCCAACGAGTGTAGAAGTTTTCACCCAGAAATGCTAATCAGTGAACATTTTCTTTTTTGAAGCGTATGATAATCTAAATATACATTCTCTAAATCTGCATTCTGGGTGTAATGAAGATGACAACTCCCATTATGAAAATACTCCTTTGTTTGTTGTGAATACACGCCCAATAGCAGCAAAAATTGCATACTATGCCTTTAAATCACATTTTTCCCCCATTCTGATGGGCAGTTGAAGAGGTGTGCATAATGTTATTAATAACCATTAAGTTAAATAAAACTTAGTGTATAAACATGTATACATTGATTAGTACATTATTATATAATCAGTCATTTTTAACCCAAGTATGCTTTATTTTTACATTTTAAGAGAACTGAATTTTTAAAACTGGCTTATCCACTATCAAAGGCTTATTCAGGCCAGAATTTAAAAAGGGATGATTTGGAAAACAGATGAGCTGAGTGCAAAACCAAAAAACTGAAGACCTTATTCAGAGCTGATGCCAAATTTAAAGTGGCACAAGAGAAAATGAGGCTGTGAGGAATGGAAGTACACAGTGTTCACTGCATTGTGCCTGCAGGTTGAACACAAATTTCGGATGGCAAAAATGCATTGTTTTGTTGCCTGAATGATTGATCAATGTGGCACAAACAGTACTCTGACTATGATCAATTATGCCTTTCAATGTAAACTTAACAGAATCTCATCAGGCATCCAATAAGCCCCTCCCATTCTGAGCTCCTCCCACAGTAGAATGAGGATGGGAAATCCCGTAACAAACCCAACAAAAGCAGCCAGATACCATCAAATGGTGATCACCAGCTTGGCAAGTGGCAGAGGAGAGCTGATGTCAGCCTGGATGGATATCAACCAATAACACTTAAGGGAAAGGGACTCTGAAGTCAGTCATAATGTCTCTTGGCTTCAAATCCGTTCACCTGCATTAGTGTAACTCGGTTCCTCCCTCTCTCTCAGAGCTCCTTCTGTTCTTCCACTATGTCTGCAGGGGAGACGGCAGATCTGCTGGGGACTGTTTTGGCAGGGAAGAAAGACCAGGGAGCGTAATTAGGCCAGCATTAATGAACGAGGGAAACAAGGCACCCCTCCCAACCAGTGGCCTTGTTCCTGATAATGGAGATTGAAACTCAGAAACATCCCTAACCCAAACACTGACTGGCTACAAGTTCATCTTAGTCAGCAAGCCATGAGCTGGTGTGCGGATTAGGCCTCTCAGCTTGATCCCAGTCCAGACCGGGCCAATGTGAAGTGTGTTTGTGTGATATGGGCCGCTTTCAGGTCCAAGATCAGAGAGCAGGGCAGCGGGAGCCTGGGCACAGCAACACAGAGACAGTGTTCTCTGTGGGTTGAGGCTGAGAGGATATCAAATGCCGTCTGATGGAAAGTGTCCTACTGTGAGGTGATGTCCCAGACCTAGATTTTAAGCCAAGCTTGGTAAAAGAGGGACCTAGACTGAGTCAAGCACAGCTGGATGCCAAATGGATCATTCAGCCACCCACTTGATTTAAGTAAGAATATTACAGCACTACAGTCTATAACATACGAGACAGACTTACTTACAGCTTGTGCCACTGCATACCTTCCTTTGAATTTAGAAACTACTGGCAAGAGCTAGTAAAGACACATATTAATGCATGGATACATTATCGTAGCTGACCTTAATGCATATGCATTTGTAGGGTTTTCTTTCACTTTGCAGCAGTTACTTTACTGATATTTATGCCTTTAATTAACCCTTCAAAAAGCATATCTCAACAATATAATGTCTAATGTAACTACAATGCTAAAAATCTACATACAAACAATATGTGAACTAAAGAGAATATAACGTCTTTACAATCTTGTGGAGTGACAAAAAAATTATGATTTTATTTACATTCATTAAATATACAACTGTCCACAAATCTTATAAATACATATTTGAAAAGATCTATGGGTTTAACTTCAGTTACATTTGTGTATATTGTTAATGGGTCATTAAGCTCCTCTTTTAATTTAAGACTACTTTAAGAGAGACAACTTAAATAGGTGTGGAAAGCGGTCAGCAGAAGGTACTGTAGGGGAGTGGGCATGATGGGGCAAAGCAGGAGAGATAGAGAGGAGCGAGCAAAAAAAAGATCAAGGTAAAACGTAAGAAAATTTCTTATTTCTTATAAAGTTTCTTCAAGTTACTTTTATTTAATTACTATTATTTAAAAGTTATTACCTACTTTGCAGGAATAGAAAAGTGCTCACCACTAGACCATTTAAAAGTCATATCTGTCAATGTTTGAATGCAGTGTCAATCCTCTAACAAAACAGCTGATAGATGCAGCTTTCAAATTCTCCAGTGTTTTTGTAAGCACTCTTGTAAACCGATTATCATTAGAGTCAATCACAGTCATATCTATCGAGTGTGTGAACACAATGGCCAATCAGCATTGTCCAAGGATCCAATTAGCAACACTCAAAATGTAACTAGGAAATGCTTCTATCATCACATTATTTTTTATTTTAGTACAGATTTGTAGAAGGTGGTACTTTTGACAGTACTTATAGTGCTGCGACCCATCAGTAACATATAAATACTGTGCAGTCTCACAGCTTGACTGAATAATTCATAAGCAATGTCTTCTCATAGAATAAGAAAACTCAGTCTCATGAATAATAATTAGACACCAACATGTCATCGAAGTACTTGCAGTCCTAGGCTACATCACCACCAGTTACACCACCAATATACTGTAGATTTTAAACCCAGCAGATGAAATTAGGGAGAAAAAGCTCAAAATTAGCTAGTTGTTCCCTACAATTAAAGCTAACAGATGCTAATGTTGTCTTAATTGATGTTTAACACACATAAATCTGTTGCAATCTCAGAAAATGTAAAGCAAGGGTTTCATTACTCTTTAAATTAAATAGTTTTATCCCAAAAACATTAAATCTGCAATATTTTAATATATTATCCATAGTTTAAGCTGGATCTCACTTGAACATCACTGCACTACATCATTGTTCTATAAAAACGTACAATATTACTTATCTATATTTATCAATCATACCAACATTCATAGTTTTTTAATTTATTATAATTAATATATCTAAAACTATAGTTCTGTTATTGTTAATGGGCCGTTGAGTCAAAAAGCTTGAGAATCTCTGATACAGAGGATCAATGAATGGGAATTTTTTAGCACAATGTAAGATTTCTACACAATATTTTGTCCCCACAACCAGCACCGAAAATGTGCACGAATTCCTTGTGGACGTGCTTATGACAATGGCTGGGCAAAAATGTTCTATTTCTCACTTTCCTCACGTATCTCTCTCTCTCTCTCTCTCTCTCTCTGAAACACAGCTCATCAATACATCATAAAGAAATCGCTACCTAAAGACAATCGTACATGAACAGAAGCCATGCGGGTAAAATCCAGAATTGAAAAGAGAATAGACTGTGTTACATAAGACCTCTTCACTCATCCTTGTACCTGATTGCTAAGGCCTGGAACACAAATCAACATGATTGAATGTGAGCAGACAAACCTGACCTAGACAAGAGACCACAATTCTGTAACTTCTGGCAACACAAAACGTCAGTCTAATTCTATGTGCCATCCCTCGACTGGAGGGAAGATGACATGATTTACACAAACAGCAAATGTTCCTGGATCAACACCCTCTGTCACTTTTGGAAGATCTTTCCAGGAATCACAGCCATTTCTCTGAGCATAAGCACAAAATTACAGGCCTAGGAAGGTTATTTAAGGACAACAGAATGTGGTGATGCACCTTAATACTGCAACAAATGCTAAAGTATTTGTCTTGTTTCTAGTCCCAATATTTAAACAAATCTAAAAAATGCTTCTTGATTTAAGCATTTTTAGATATTTGGACTAGAAACAAGACAAAA
>CAIGQW010001174.1:649868-668649 GCA_903798125.1 Danio choprae
ACACACACACACACACACACACACACACACACACACACACACACACAGTACAAGCACAGATAATAGCACACACCTGGTGGACTAAAACAAGCCTGTAGACACACACGTGCAAACACACACACACACACACACACACACACACACACACACACGCACGCACACACATCAGCCAGTATGTGTGTAGGTAGATGCTGAGAATCCTCTATGCTAATCTGTTTAGAAGCTCTCTGCATGAATACAGCAGATAACACACACCAGCACGACAGAGAGATAAAGCAATGTGGAGGAAGAGAGAGATAAACAGAGAAGTGAGAGAACGACAGGCTTTGAGAGTTCGGGTCTCGGAGGTCAATGTGCTGTCAGACAATAAAGACTCAACGCTTCTTCTCTGCATGGCCTCCATCAACGTTTGTGAGCAGCTTTGTGTCTGATGGCTTCAAAGACACCTGACAGAGGAAAAGCAGGACCTCAGAGAATGAATGCTCTGCTCCAAACACCGCGCTGTGCCACTGGATGCTCTGTTGTTTGGAGAGAAGTCATTTTTCTTCTTAATGTGTTTTCCTTTTTAATGAGAAGGTTTGAGGCTTTTTTAAATCTTGCTTTTCAGAAAACAGTTCATTGGAAAATGGCAATTTTCTGAGCCTCTGCTGTGTTATTTACTGTACGTTTTGAATATATTTTAAGTTTTCATTTGAATCATTTTGCTTTGTCCTTTTGCCCTTTTTACTTTTTAACTTGTTACTTTTTTAACCCTTTTACTTAGTTTTACTCTATTTTTATTTTCATGGATAAGGTAAAAAAAATTGATATGACATGAATTTTTAAAACATCTGTCACGCTCGATTGGAGACATGAAGGCACAGGAACACAAGATTAAACAAACACAAATTTATTTACAAACACTTACTGAATACACGGGCACTGGAAGATACAGGAGACTCTGGGAGGACATGGGGTGGCGACAGCATGGACAGAACAACACAGCGACACGTAGACAATACAATACCGGACCAGGACTGAACCAAACAGAGGGGTATAAATACATGAGGGCTAATGGGACAGATGATACACAGGGGTGAGACACAGGTGGAATAAATGAACATTGAAAACGGCAGGAAACAGAACAAAGGAAGCACATGACATGGAACACAGAACAGACACCTGACAACATCATTCAAAATTACATTTTAAATGTATTTAAATTTATGATTGTTAATTTATCAATACATGGCTTAATTAACTAAATTTTAAAAATAAAAAATGTAAAATGAAAATCATAACTAGACTAAAATTAATTTATTAAAAGGAAATAAAATCAATCTAAACTCAAGAAAGATATTTTCATGTAGTTAAAATAAAACAATGTTTGAAGAATAATCATAATCAAACACAGCAAACACTATTTTAACATTTTACTGCATTACACCATTTCTGAGATACAATTACTTGAAGCAACAATGACATATTTTTGTAACATACGATTCTGCACAACGGAGTTGAAGATTCAATGGCAGCATCTTTAGTATGAATGGTCAGGCAGGCAATGGTCAAACACAGGAGCAAACAGTATCTTATAGGGCAATCCAAAAGAGTAGTTGAGTCACAGGTGAAGAGGTTGGTTCAGACGGCTAACATCAAAAATTAATAAACAGGGCAAAGAATCAAAACACGACAAGGAGAAACGCTTCATGATGCTACAGGTAGAACAAGACTGAGCACTGTATGTGTGCAAGTGTGTTGTATAAATAGTCCAGGATATTAGTCATTGATGAGCTGTGTGTGTAATAAGTGTCAAACAGGAACTGGTGTGTACGATGTGCATGCTGGGAGTTGTAGTTCGTATATGTGATGTGTGTGTAGTTCTCCGGCAATCTGCAGTAAATAGATTGCTGGTGACAAACAATTTTATAGTTGTTTTTTGAAAATAATAAAACATTAGGAAAAAAGTGTCATTGGGGTTCAAATATCTTGTCTTTTTTTATAAACTAAGATTATATTTCTGACACCAGTGGCTGAAACCCACTAAATCTAGGTTAAATAATTATAGAGCCTGTTCCATTAAATAACATTACTAATACACTATTAAAATCTAAATTCAGCTTTTAGTTTTTAACATTAAGATTCAAATATAGTTTATTTAATTTTCCATATTAACAGCTACCATATTGCAAAGCATTACACAAACAAATTTACTAAAACAAAATCTAAAAACTTTAAACATTAGTAGAAAATGTCAAAACCCGCATATTTTGCGCACTAATTTTCTTTTATCTTTCAGTAATTAAAAAAAAAAAAAAAATTATATTAAATAATAATCAAAACGCTAGAATGATTACTTTTAAAGGTGACTTTCAAATCGTACAGATTAGACATTTTTTATGTGAAACCAGAAATGTCCCATCGCTTTATGGCTAATTTCAAATGCACAATGTCTGCAGGCTGACATTCACAGGACAGATAGAGAGCACAGCAAAGTCATCTATTTATGATTAACGCTCTCCTAAATGTCAACGGCACAGGCCAGTGCTTCAGTCCCTCACCAAACCTTACTCTCATTATAGTTCACCTTGTGTTAGGAATCTCACAGATCAACTATACCACAGGTGTCAAACTCCTTTGAGAATTGGTGAAAACGTCCCCTTGTGCGGGTCGTATTTGCTAAACCTTACTTTGCGCACAGTTACGTTATTATTAACTACACTAACCATAACATAATTACAAGACACATGGAAAACTGTTTTTTTTTTCAAAGAAGATGCTAGGTCATTGTAGGGGTGTGTACTGTATGTTTTTATCTATTTATATAATTGGACCATTAATCATATTGTATTATAAATTTTTGAATCTCTAGTTACTTTTCACCTACCCTGTAAAAAGGATTCTTTACACATGCTTATAAGGCAGTTACACTAGTACACCTGGCTTTAAGGGCCGGGACAAACAAAACCGATGGTCGGCGGTTGTTCCACACATCGCTTCTCTTCAGATTAACCTCGAAGCTTATTGGCCTTCAACTGATGAAAGCCATCTGACTGGTTAATCAGCAATGAATCAGAGCACAAGTGTGACGTAGCAGCAGTGTTAATTTCGTTGACAATTTTTTTTGTATAATTTTCATGACAAACAAGTTTCTACCGACGAAAACTAAATAAAAATTATTGATAAAAATGATGATGAAAATCATCTTTTGTAAGCTGTTTTGACAGAACTGTGTGTAGATATAGTGTATCCACAGTCATATTGGGGTGATATAAAGACAATAAGTCTATTTTTTATAAGTGCATGTTTGTAATAAAGATACGTAATATGTAAAATTGCTACGTAATTCATCACCACAGCCGTATAGCGTCAATACAATTATGAAAGAAGACGCTTCAATCCCGGTTTGTGGACTTAAATTAGGTTTATTTTGTACGTTAACTTAATGATGTCCATACAGCAGTGGATATTTATGTGTACCCTGTCATATTTGCTGTGCAAAAACAGTGCAAAGCTAACTTTGAAAAATGTAATAGCTTGGAACTGTTCGACAGACTGGATAAAAAGACTAGTAGTTTACCATGTTAAAATAAAGGGTTTGCTAAATTGCACAATCCTGCATTTTCAGTAGGCTACTGTTCTTACATGTGGATTGATTGCAACACATAATTTTACATATTCATTCATTCATTCATTTTCATTTCGCCTTAGTCCCTTTATTAATCTGGGGTCGCCACAGCGGAATGAACCGCCAACTTATCCAGCATATGTTTTACGCAGCGGATGCCCTTTCAGCTAAAACCCATCTCTGGGAAACATCCATACACACCCATTCACACACATACACTACAAACAATTTTGCTTACCCAATTCACCTGTACCGCATGTTTTTGGACTTGTGGGGGAAACCGGAGCACCCAGAGGAAACCCACACCAACACAGGGAGAACATGCAAACTCCACACAGAAACGCCAACTGACCCAGCCGAGGCTCGAACCAGCGACCTTCTTGCTGTGAGGCGAACGTGCTACCCACTGCGCCACTGTGAGGCCATTTTACATATAGCTTATGATATAAATAAACAATAAACCATATTTTAATTAGACAGTTTTACTTAACTTTAAGTTAGAATATTTTGAATAAATAAATGTATATAATATTAAAAAAACTACACTTACATTAAACCAAATATATTTTAGTCAACTAAATCTAGAGCAGTCTAAAAACTAAAACTAGACTAAAACTAAAATGATTCAGAAGAGTAAAAGTAAAATGGAATTTTAGTCAAAAGACTAAGACTAGAACGAAATACAAATGTGAAATTTGAAACAGAATGAAACACAGCAGTGTTACTCTGAGGAGCACATCTTTCCGATTGGAACTATTTTTGATGATGAAAAAGATCCAGCACAGAAATTTTCTTTAAAAACATTCTTATAATTTATATATATTTTTGTATAAATTCAAACCATTTGCAATTACACTGATAAAATGGGAGTAACTGCACTCCTGCTCATGTAATACAACAATACAGTAATTCATCATTTTACATAAATATAAAAATAACATTTTTGCCTCCATATCATGAATTACAGAGTTATTTTAAATGCAGTGATTGCTGGTGCGTCTTTCTCGCACATTGTTACAAAAAACAATCATTAATGATTATAATTAATTACAAATGATTAATTAACAGTAGATATAATATTGCACACTCCAAGCGCCTTTAATTTTTCCATTTTATAGATGCCTATTGCATTGTAAAACACTGTAGCAAATAAACTTCATTTAACTTTCGAAACAATGATTTATTTATGACTATTTGATATTATTGTTCGAATCCTCCCTCAGGCCAGATTAGATGGCTTTGTGTATGTTTGACACCTGGGAACTATACGCTGAAATTCAATCTCAGGACGAGCCAGCAAGAAATTGGCCTATTTCCGCAGAAAGAGCAAAACATAAAAAGGACAAAAAGGATAAAGCTTGAGGAGAGACTTGTGATAAATGCGATAAACATCGTCCTGCCGTCATGTTGCTGACATTCAGAAAGCGTGGGCTGGTAAGTCATTGTTTTAATACCTCAACTGAGAGATTCGAGCGGGAGAGAGAGAGAGAATTAGAGGGAAAGCTAGTTATTAAATGCTAGATAATGTAAAAGGCTCAAGCGGTGCAGAGCAAATTTCAGCTTAAATCCTTTCCTCATCTCCCACACTGTCTGTACTCTTGGTACCATTTTGAAAATCATTTTCAAGCCGTCGAACATCACACAGCAATAAAAATTAGTCAAGACACACACACCCACAGAGCAGATACAGATTAAAGCCACAGGAACAAACCTACAGAGCAAAACGGCTCATTTAAATACTGATTGAGTGATATTTTCAGAACAAATCTGTGCAAATCTTTCCTCTGAAAATAACATTATCATATAATAAAATTCTTAAATCTTTGACATTTAGGTGAAAGTGTTTTTGTTTTTTTAGATGAATGAATAAAAATGAATGAATAAAATGTAACCATTAAATGAACATTCAAATATACATTTTTATTTATTTATTATTATTTAATATTTTATTTTTAACATATTTATATTTAGTTCTTTTAGGGTCCAAAATAGAACCATTCAATAATAATTATTAATATAAGTTTTATTTGTTTAAAATAATTTTTAAAGAAGTCAAGTTCAATGATGTCATCCTTCACTGGCAACCAAAAAAATGCCCCCCAAATAACATTAGCAATCTTTTCAGAATGTGACCGTTTTTTCTAAGTAAAGGCACTGTGTGTTTGTTTGTGTATACAGTCAAGCACAGAATTAGTCATACCCCTGGCAGATTCTGAACAAAGTTTTTGTTAAAATGTAAATAAAAGTTGAGAAATATTTTTTTTCCACAATGGTGCCTCTTGAACATTGTCTCATTATCTTTTGGGAGAAGCCTGTGTCATTTCCAGTACCTTGCTGGTTGAATAAAAGTAATAAATAAAACTTAAATTTAATAAAACTTTAAGTCAGAATTTACCAGGGTTATGAATAATTTCGGGCTTGACTGTATATTTCCAATTGAAAGTTGTAAGACTGTGAGCTGAAAAACGTTGTTGCTTTTTTATATAATTCTCATATAAGATTTATTAAATAAGTAATTATTTTTAAATGTAATTCTGTTGTTTACTGTCATTCATAAATGCAACTAACTAACTAACTAACTAACTAACTAACTAACTAACTAACTAACTAACTAAATAAATAAATAAATAAAATAAGTAGTATTTAAGAATGTGATACTGTTTTTCTATGTAATGGATTTGTAAATGGTATTTGATCTTTTTTTTTTTTTTTCGCCAAGTAGAATTGGATACATTTTGAAATATTCTCTAAAAAATGACCCGGTAAACTTACTAGACAAATAAATTAAAAAAATGTACTTTTGTCATCTTTTTAAGAATATAATATAGTCTCCATTCATTCATTTTCTTTTCGGCTTAGTCCCTTTATTAATCTGGGGTCGCCACAGCGGAATGATATTGGATAAGTTGCCACAGGCCACAGCGTCGCCCATAATATTGTCTTTTTTTTTTTTTAAGTTACTTGAACTCAAAACTTACTTTTACTGCTTGATCAAACTATGTATTTAATATGAGTTGAACCAACACAATAACTTATAACCAACAATAACAATAACCAACACAATAACAATTAAATTTGTAAAAAAAACGGTTAACTTAATCGATTTGTGTTGGGACAACATCAATGAATTGTTTGAAACCCATCATTTTTTACAGTCCATGATTAAAATGTATTAATTTTACATTGTTAGATTTTGTTACTTTTATTATATTTTCCAAAATCACATCATGAAAACTTTTTAAAATAACTAAACGGAGTAACTTTCAGCATCATGCTTTTTTTCAGTGTCCTTCAAACAAATGTTTATAATTTTCTCAAAATGTGACATGCTTTTTCTCAGAGTGATCACTGTCAACAGGGGACTCGGTATTGAACGGCAGATTTAGGATCAGAGGCATAAAGACTCTTACCAGAGCACACAGCAGATCCACAGCCTCCAGGATGAGCTCCTGATGGCCGATGCGAGAAACTCCCAGATCCTCCAGCTCCTGATGGGTGATCCTCAACAGTTGGTCTCCTCCAACCTTCTCCCGCTCAAAGTTCTTTATGTACTGCTGCAAACAGTCATCCAGACCTGCAGACGAGAACCAATGCCAATTCACATTCATAAGATTACACCATTTATGATTACAATGGATATTCAGTTACACAAACGATGAGGGACCTATGGGGAAATAGCTCAAATGGTAAGAGAAGATGGGGAAAAAGTGATTATAATTGAAACACATTTACAGAAAAGTACAGCATACGTACACCAAAAGTGGAGTATCTTTTGATTAATCGTGGGATGTTTATCACCTTGTGCAATTTTTTGGCTTGAGTTTAATTATTTGAACTTGCGTGGTTGATGTAATTGAGGCAAATTCCACATAATTGTAGCAAATATGCAGTACATTGCTTGTCATTCACCCCACCCAATGTAAATGTGCCTCTATTTGTGCATTTGCATTGACTTCGTATGTAATCTAATTGTGTAAATACATAATTTTGCTTTTTGTGTGAACCGGGTACAGGACAATGATATGCCATTGCATGTATTTGGAATAGAACAACACTAAAACATTTGCCATTTTAGTTATACTAAGCTTTAAATTTATAGTAAATATAATGGTAATTTAATAATAGTCTGCTGTAATTGGTTTACAGCTTACAGCGTGTGTCAGAAACCAAAACCACCTATTACTATTTCTGAACTTCAGCTTTGGAGGCTTCTTTGGAACTTGTTGTGTATACATTAATAATGGTGTTGGTTAATTATCTCATCAACTCAATGAGCATCCAAAGTCATTTTTTTCTCAGCACATAAAACAGCGTCTACACAAACCCGACTACATCTACTGTGTTTGATGGTTAAAGTAGACATTGTTTGCAGGCAGCCAATCAAACCCATAGAATCCCATTGCACAAAGATTTGTTACAAACCTTAGTAAGAATTACTGATGACTCTTTACTGAAAGTTGTAGAAAAAAAATTTGGCACACTTCAACTTTAGCCCTCAACAGATAGATAGAAGAATAGCCAAGCTCCAAACATCACACCTGCAAACAATGATCACCCCAATTAACCAATGAACAGGTAAATAATGTAATAGGTAAATAAGCTGATGATTAAATTTATTGAATTGTCTTTTGAGAGATAAAGTGGCAGTGTGGAGATTTTTTCTACTTTTTCTACTGTTTTTGGCTTGATTGAACTCCTGCCTTTAAGATTTTCTTAGATGTGTGCACACTTATGTTTTTCTTTCTTTACTGGAAGTGGTCGACAATAATTCCATTTGTGGTGGACCTAGGCCTTGAAAATGTTCAGACATTTTACGTCAAAAGGCTAGTTCATTCATTCATTCATTCATTCATTCATCCATTCATTCATTCATTCATTTTCTTTTCAGCTTAGTCCCTTTATTAATCAGGGGTCGCCACAGTGGAATGAACCGCCAACTTATCCAGCATATGTTTTATGAAGCGGATGCCCTTCCACCTGCAACCCATCACTGGGAAACACCCATACGCTTTCACTCACACACATACACTACGGACAATTTAGCTTACCCAATTCACCTATAGCGCATGTCTTTGCACCACCGCATTTTTGTAGTTCATTCAAAAATGTTAATTTCCTCACCATTTGTTCACACTCAAGAAGTAAGAATCTTAAGTGAATTTATTTCTTCTGTTCAACACAAAGCAAGATATTCTGAAACATTTTGGGAAAAAGCAGCCATTGACATCCACTATGGAAGTTAATGGCTGCTTTTTCCATCATTCTTCAGTATTTTTTCCTTTGTGTTCAACAAAAGAAGAAACTTAAACCAATCAAACTTGAGCGAACTGTCCCTTTAAGCAGGTGTGAATGAATTATAAATGCAATCTTAATATACCCATCTGCTTCAGTGTCTCATCTGATTCAGACCCTAAATCACAGACCCGCAAAGATACATACTCAAGAGGTGCCGAACACGTACACAATGACTGACATCCTGCATTCCACCCTAACTATGTCACATATCCATCAAACTGACAGCAAATGACAGCGAAGCCACATCATAACCTCTAAGCCTTCCCATGTTTAAGTGACAGATGGAAAGGAAGCATCACCAAAAAACATCGGAAAAAAAACGTAAACAGAATTTGTGGCCATTTTGAGATCTAGAAACCTCTGTGTCCAGAATCGAAATCAAAACCAGCCTGCTGTAAATCAAATAAAAAAATGATTGCTGGGTAATGCCTCTGAAAACCAGGACGCGTACACATAAATCAAAATAATAAAGCTACCGTCAGGCGCATACAGGATAGATGTGGCTATAAATACAGAGAAATAGACTAATAAAGAGTGAGGGATCTAGCAAGTTTCGAAAACAGAACCATTCACAACTGTCACTATCAAACAGGTGACGACACACACTTGTTGGAGAGCATTTGTTGGTCTTGAACATTCGTCTCGCAGCAGTCACTCCCTGAACAGCTGCTGTTCGACACAACGTGCATAACTGGATGATTTACATATTTTGCTTACAGCGTGTGTTTGTGATATGAAACAAGGACTTCTTTTTAATCTCTCTTGCTGCCCTCTAATAATTCAATTGAAAGCAACCATCATCATCATCATCCAGCTCATTAACAGAAAGAGCCCAAAACACAGAGGCAGAGCCGGCTGGAATAACAATAGCTTTCATTACTGCTCATAAACTATAGAAGACTCTCATTAATGAGTGACTGTTTCATTAGTTGAAGGGGGACTACTAAAAATCTTAAAATGAGTGGGATGACTAACTTCTGCTGATGCCGTGACTCTGATTCACACACTGGACTTCTACAGTGAGCTGTTAATTGTTGCTTAATGTCATTAATAATGATGTGTGGGCAACCGAATGATATGGAAAGGAAATAACGAAAACGTGAAAAGCTTATTTGTGGACTAATATATCACCAATATACAGTAATATAATGTTTCCCAACCCTGTTCCTAGAGGCACACCAACAGTACATATTTGGGATGTCTCCTTTATCTGATGCATTCATTTCAGGTTTTGGAGTCTCTTGTAATGCTCTAATGAGTTGATTCCAGTGTGTTTAATTAGGAAGAGGTTGAAAATGTGTACTGTTGGTGTGCCTTCAGGAACAGGGTTGGGAGACACTGCACTAATATATCACCAACTCTGGATGGTGCTCCTAAGTCCCCATTTGCACTTAGTTTTAAGATGCATTTTAATACACGTATATAAAAGATCTAAACTCTTTTGTTTGTTCACTTTTTTCTTCTTCCACGTGGGGTCCAATGCATTCAATCAGCAACAAAATCTACCTACCCAACAAAGATATGATCACTATGGGACAGGTTGTAAGAAAATGCATCAACATAAGCTATTTATATAAGGGTTATGTTATAAATCATACTTATATCCACATCCTTTTCATTTTCTTGATTTCCTACTTACTTAAAATCTGGGTAAGAATTCACAAACATTTATGTGAAAATCTGGGTTTGAATGAATGTTAATACCAGGTGGAAACAGTAATACATCTCAACTGAATAGTCATTCATTCATTTTCTTTCGGCTTAGTCCCTTTATTTATCAGGGCCTTATTTACACAGCGGAATGAACCGCCAACATTTTCGGTTTTTGGCCAAAGGAGAAAAATGGCTGAAAATATGAACTGGAAATAAGAGGTTATGCCGTGTCACACTGTCCAGGAGTTTCAATCTCACTCCAGGTGTATCACTGCATTCACTTCCTGGCCAAATTTCAAAATAGCTCAATATTTTGCTCTGTAGATATTCAGCTAATGTAGCCATATACATATCTATGCATGAACTGCACATGCTCACCGCTAAAGTAAAGCCAGCTCAAATAACACACCAAGAGGACATAGTTGTTCCTGCTTCTTGCAATAGCGCTACTGTGTTGTCATATCAACCCTGGTAAAATGCCGCCTCTTGACTTGTTCAATATCAATACAATTTTATTTATTTTAAATAAAAAAGGTTATTAGGTTAAATTTTAAAAAGATTTAATCCATTCATTTTCCTTCGGCTTAGTCCCTTTATTAATAAGGGTTGCCACAGCGGAATGAACCGCCAACTTATCCAGCATATGTTTTACACAGCGGATGCCCTTCCAGCCGCAACCCAGAACATGCAAACCCCACACAGAAATGCCAACTGACCCAGCCAGGACTCGAACCAGCGACCTTCTTGCTGTGAGGCGACAGTGCTAAGCACTGAGCCACCATGCTGCTCCTTAATAATGTTATATTATTTCATAAAATAAAATAATAAACAACTATTACATAGCATTTTTGGTTATGGTTTTCAGGCCAAGTGCATCCAGAATTTTCCCTTTCAATTTCAGCGAATAATTTTCATTTCAGTCCATCCCTAAAACATCCAATAAACCATCCAATATGTAAATGTGTTAATACTTGTGAATTAAAGGATATGCTGTTGTAAATAATGAACAGTTTGTTGCACAAATCAACTGTTTCGCTTCATACGACCTCAAATGCATCACCATGAGCCACGGGTATTAATTTTGTTTTGCTTGTATGTTTTTTTAGCACATTGTTTTGGACTCTTAAAGTGCCGGTAGCAGGTTGATTTGCATATTATGAATCACCAAGGACCACAGTTTCTGCTAAAAAGTCTTTAAAAGCCACCTACATCTTGTATTTCCTGAGAGTGAAAATAACAGCAAATCCTCATTTCTGGGTGGAATATCAAAACTCTTATGAAACATATTATTAAAGGAATTAACTTTGTACCACAAATAAGTCAGAAATCTAATCCAGTACAGTAAAGAGGTAACACTTTACAATAAGGTTGTATTAGTTAATGTTAGTTAATGCATTTACTAACACGAACAAACAATGAACAATACATGTATTACAGTATTTGTTCATGCTAGGTTAATAAGGCATTAGTAAATGTTGAACTATGATTAATAAATGCTGTACAAGTATAGTTCATAATTAGTTTATGTTAGTCAATACATTAACTAATGAAAAATGTATGTAAAGTGTGACCAGTAAGGAAATAGTTCCTATTTGATACACACTTTTGATAAAAATAGCCAGCCATCATCTACTTCTACCGATATCCAATTATACAAGGAGGAACAGAGGAAAGAGCTAAGAAATACACACTCGAATGATCACACACAGATGGAACAACAATAAAGATGCTATGCCTGAGACAGCAGCATTGCCTCCTGCTTACCCTGAAACAGCATGCCATTAATTTATCACTGCAGTGGATTTATTAATGAATCTGAGAGATTATTTACAGATCATATATTCTGTCCAGATCAGACCTCCTGTCTCGCTGTCTCTCTGCACACACACACACACACACACATTCGTACAGGAGTATCAGAATAGCCTCGCTCTGTTATTGTGCATTATTCATTGTACAGGGCCTGCTCCTCTGACAGGTAGCACAGTAAAAATCCAGAGAGAGAGAGAGAGAGAGAGAGAGAGAGAGAGAGAAAGCGCCAGAAAAAATGGGGCAAAAGGATATAAAGAAAAAAGGTTAGCCTGAGCACTTAAAATGTGACACATATTAAACACCCCCTTGGCTTCCTCCGTCATTGAATGATAGATAAAAATGATCTGGTAAAAAGCTCTGGAGCTACGAATCTTCTGAACCTGCTCAACTCAGTCTCCCAGTCTTTAAGTAATGTCATTTATTGCCGCTCTTCTCTCTATAATTCCATCAATCTTCATTTTTCTCCTCATTTCTGTCGGCTGTGCTGTGCGTTATGCAGACTTGGTGACCACCGAAAGGGTTGTTGTGACAACCGTTCAAGGGCACAAAGTGCTTAAAGGCTTATAAAAAAAACTGTGTTTTCCTGATTTATTTTAAGGCTGCCGTGATTATTATGATTTAAGGGTGCATATACTGTACAGCAGGGTAAAACAATTTAAGCTGGTTATAATTTAAAGTAGTTCACATACAAGTTAGGAAAAAAATTAAACTAAACAATTCGAGTCACTTAAAGGAGTGAGTGATTATATCTTTTACATGCAAACTTATATTTTGTTGTATGTAGTTGTATTAATTATTATTTATTTAACAATTTTTTATGTAATTATATTTAATTACATGATAATTATTTAAAGTTTTTAATTGCAGATATTTCAAAGAATGCTGGCCCTTTCGATACTACTACTACTACTACTACTACTACTACTACTACTACTACTACTACTATTACCACTACAAATACCACCACCAATAATAATAATAATATTTTTTCTTGGATACCCAAATCGGCATTTCAAATATGATTTCTGAAGAATTGCGTGACTAAATAATAATAATGTTAAAAATTTTGATCTGACATCACAAGAATAAATAGGTGTTAAAATGATACAGCAAAAGATGATGTCGCATAAGAGACTTCTTCAAAAAATCATTAAAAATATTTATTAAAATTTTTATTTTACTTTTTTTTTATATATATATATTTTTTTATCAAATACATGCAGGAATATATATTATGCGTGTGAACCTACACTGGTCTCATACCACACTGTTCAGTTTGACTTGTTATACCCCTATGATTGATCACGCGCTAAACAGAAAAGGTTGCGATTGGCTCTAACGGTCAGCGAGGCTTTGGCGCTGTTCAGCAAACAGTGACACAGACACTGATGTTAAACGGCCGCGGCGATCAGCTGATCCATTATAGATGGTGGCGTGGTGGAGAAAACAAGCTCTGCAGACACACTTGTGTCTGGATCCAAAAGTAACGTTATTGTTGTAACAGCCAAGAGAGGAGATAAAACGTTACCTCACAAAAATCCCATCAGGTCAAAGGGGCCACAGAGAGTGAGAGAGAGTTTACAGCTTTCATTTTTTCCTAGCTGTGTTCTGATGTACTTCCCTGTCAGTGAAAGACTGTCCAGCAAACTTAGTCTTTGTTATTGTTCTTTGAAATAGTTGTGAACCATCAAAAAAGTCTTAAATCAGAAGTGAGCATTAAGCAAATAAATTGTAAACATAGTCTTAATTACAGTTATGAAAATGTGTAACGTCCTTGAAAAAAAACATGAAAACAGATTGCAAAAGGATGGGATAAGTATACCCATGAATCAGCTGTGAACTCCTACACAGGTTTTTCACCATTCTGACATGACACCACCTGCGATAAGATCCTAAAAATGTGTGTGTGTGTGTGTGTGTTTGTGTGTGTATTGGTTTTGGTGTTTTACAAGGACAGTAATATGTATAATGACATGGATATCACCTAGGTATTACAACATTGCGGTGGTTTGTAAGGACATGCCGTATGTCCTTGTAATTCAAAATGCTTCATAATCACCCTTAATAAGGTCTTTTGACATTCAAAACTTGCCACAGGTTTTCTGTGTGGCTTGGGTTTAAGGATAGGTTAAGACGTAAAAAAACGTTTATTACTGTATTAAATGCATTACAGCTGCGGAGAGTCCTCCTCGTAAACAACCAATACCAACATGAGTGTATGTGTGTGTGTGCATGTGTGTCCATCACTAAATCAACCTTCTTCTTCCATCACTTAATCTCGAAGCCATAGGAGACTTCTGGAGATGAGATATTCATCAGCTGAATAAACCCTGTCTCAAAATGAGCCATCCAGCTGTGCAGAGCCTCTGCTTGAGTACGAAAGCCGAAGCGACCGCTCTTGGACCAACTGTGAATGTTCATAAATACAGTCCTCTACAACAAAATAAACACATGATTCCAGAGCGGCTTCTTCTCTGTGGCTATGAACAAAATATAACAGTTCTTGAGATGCCTGCGTTACATTCTTCAGGATACACTAAAGGTTCGCTCTTAAAAAAAAAGAACGATTTGCAGTGATGTCATTGAAGAATTATTTTTAGCTCCCCGAAGAACCTTTTAGAGAACTGTCCTTAATAGAAACAGCTATTTATTAGTGTGAAGAACTATTTTATTTCTACTTTTTTACTTTAAAGAGCCTTTTACTGGAATGGATAGATTGCATATACAGTATGTTAAAGGTTCTTTGTTGAACTATCAATGCCAATAAAGAACCTTTATTTTTGATTATTTAGAAAGTAGTATGCCACACTTGCAGTAAACATTTGAACAGGGCCACGCACAGACTTTTTGAAGGGCATGTGCCGAAACTGAAACAGGGTGTTTTTCCAATTTGTTTGGCCAAAATCTGATTTTGTAAAACATAAAAGACTACTGTACGCACATTTATGATTTAAACAGAGCTAAAATTGTATTCATGTCGCAATATATATCGCAGAAAAACAAAATATGGCAATGTCTGGTTTTTCCAATATCGTGCAGTCCTAGTGTAGACTACTATTGGCTATAACTAACTTAGATGGCAAATGCCCTCCCTCTCTCTCTCTCTCTCTCTCTCTCTTGGCCTCCAGTCTGCTCTCAGACCTCAAATACATAAAATATGAGCCTTTATAGAGCCTTTATATTACTTGCTTAAAGACACTGCTGTACTTATTTAAACAACATGATATTTATTTACCCTTGTGAGACGTTCAGCTGCTCTGTTGTGGAACTTCAGTTGACTATGCTCAGCCAGTCAAGAGAAGGAGCGGAGTTATTGCATTTGACTAACAGCTTGAGTGGATCCAACAACGTCTCACAACGCACAACGTACACAATCACTTTTTAATACATTTACAATAAATATATACAATATACAGTAATACAATAAATAGTTTTATAAAACAGACAGATAGATATAAAGGATGAGAAACAGCGCTGATTTATTGAAGGAGAAAAACTCTAATAAACAAACAAACAAACAAATAATTTCAAAATAATGGCACTTTGGAGTGAAAGGGCGAAAAAAGCATGCGCTCTGAACAGGTTGAGCCCTACCTGTGCACGTGCCTGCATTTCAAAATCCTTAGTGAAGTTTAATAATTCAGAGTTTTTTTCTTTGCTTCAATAGACTATACAATTATGTACAATATGTTCAAACAAAACAAAGAAAGTTTTTAGGTTCAGAGGTTCTTTTTTCGCTCAAAATATACAGTTATATGCAATATGTTCAAACAGCGATACACAATGGGGAAAAAAAGGCTTTTGCTCTACGGTTTTACAAAATATACCTTTAAATTACTGACATGTTAATGTTACATATTAGATTTAAAGACATTATGACAAATTTAAAGTCTAGTCAAGTCCATCATTCCAAGTCTATACAAACTTTTGCACTTTAACCAGCAGTACACCTACACATAGGCCTAATATTATTACTGTTGTTTTACCATATGTTTGAGAATTAACAATAATAATAGCTTACTCATATCAACCTTTATTTTACATCTACAGAATCGTGAGAAAATCGTAATCTTGATTTTAAGCAAAATAAAATCTTGATTCTCATTTTAGCCAGAATCATGCAGTCCTAGTCTAGAGCATCAAATCATGACTCCCACTTCCACATTAACCACCAAACACATCTAATTTCTGATCTCTCTCAGGCACTGACTACTGATTAATGATCTGAATCCCGAGCATCAGCACAGGATCCCAGGTGTTTGCCACCCAGTGTGTCTCCAAACAGATGCTCTCCTCCCTGCAGACACCAAACAATTGTTCAAGAGAAGAGCGAGCGTCACTGTTTTCCACCCATCTGCAAAACTCCAAAAGCTCCAGGCCTGTTTGATTCACGGTTTACTTTCTGAGCGCCACTCAGCAATCGTTTGTGGTTTCGCTTGCTTATAAACTACAGACGATCTTTAGATCAACATGCAGGACAAAATGGAGTTCTGACAGACAGGGCAGCATGTACAGTCTCCGACCAAGTACATACTGTATGGAGTGTTTCTGCCGAATATTTCTCTCTATACTGCAGTTCTTCAGTTCTATAAAGTGATTCAGAGATGACTCACACCCTTTACACCCACTGACAGCACACAAACACACTTTTACACTTTTTTCGCAGGAGGGAAAAGTCGCCCCGAGCCAAGCCACACACCCACGCACCCGCCCGGCAGCCCGGGACGCAGCGCTACAGCTCTGCATGTGTATTATTATTCAAAGGTCTTTAACCTCGCTTTCTTCCTCGAGCTCTCTAGCACTTCTGTATTTCTGTCACACACGCAGTCACCACATGTCGTATGAAATACAATATTCATGTGTTCCCTTAGGACACACCCTGGAGACAGGCCTGGAATCCCTAAAATGTGCGTAAGTGTGTGTGTGTGTGACCTCCACTAATATTGGCACCCTTGGTAAACATGAGCAAAGAAGGCTGTGAAAAAAAGCCATCATTTAACCTTTGATCAAAATATTGACAACAAAAACCTAAAGACGCTTTACTTTATTTTTGTCTTTTTTGTGAAACTATTTCAAGTAGTTTTGGATACTTTAAGACCTCAAGGTCTAACTAACTGCTGCCGCTGTGAATCTTGAAGTTTTTTGTAAAAAATTGGAAAAATATTCTCATCCGAATTCATATGGGGTCAGTAGTTGTGGTGATTTTTATGTATAACATAATTAAACAAAGATGCTTGTTTTTTGTTAAAGTCCGCATGAACTGGAAGCTGCAACTGTTTTCTTTTTTCATATTGTGACGCAGTTCCTTGAGAAATGGAATATTAAATGAAAAAACAGTGGGTGTGGCTTGTTTTTTCTACTGCAAGCTGATTGGATGTAGTAAAGTATGCATTTCATTCTGAAAGATCGAAAAACGGGTTTTGGGAGAATTATTACAACCTAACAGACACCTCCTCCTCACCATTTCTGTTTGTTGTCATAGCGCTGTCAAAACTAACAGTTGGAGGGGCATGTTTAAGTATGTTAAGTATGCTTCAAGCTGCATGCTTCCATACTATATAGTATGCTAAAATCAGTATGCGAGCTGAGTAGTATGAGTACTCGGATGACTTACTACTTCTGGCGAGATTCTGAAGTCGCATTTGATGGACGCTGCGCTATCCCATGATGCCCCGCAAGAGAATTCATGAATGGGAGTGAAGCGACACAACTGTCGAGGGTTGGTTATGTGATCTTGATAAAATGGCAGATGTAGTACATCCGAGTTTCATTCATACTGTTTACATTCATACTGTATAGAATGTATTTCAAGTAGCGGTCAAGTAGTACATTTAAATTCAAATGCAGTACCTACTAAGTAGTAGGCAATTTTGGGTGCAACCTCAATCTATTAATTTAACTGAAAACAAACAGGAAGTGCATTTTCAATTTTAGATTAAATTATTTTTTTTCTTAATGACATGCACAGATGAATTGTTCACCACAAAATTATCAATGTGAGCTAGCAAAATCAATGTGGCTAGTTTTTATTTTATGTGTACTTAAAGATTCTCTGCTGTTTTTGCAAATGTTTCTTCTCAATGAGAGCAGAGGGGGTATTTTGTTAATATCAGAAAAAAAATCAGAAGGTTAAACACTAAAGACATTTTTTGCACTTACCAAGGCTGCTAATATTAGTGAAGGGCACTATTTGGGCCTCCAATAATTATAAAATTATTGATATAAAACGATTATTGCATCATATCATGTCCTCTTTACAGCAGTCCGCATTCGTTTCCTTCCCTAAGCCCAATATCACGTGAAAATGGGATGTGCTTAATTCATTGAAGTGCATTACATTTATTCATGTTTTATAAGGATTACATTTACTTGTACTGTCCTATGCATGCGCTCAGCCTCAGAGACGCAACAGAA
>CAIGQW010001174.1:669049-682892 GCA_903798125.1 Danio choprae
ATAGTAGCCCTACCTTAAGTGGTATTTATTTTCCATAACATTAGACGTCAGAACAAGTATCAAACATAACCATTCTGAGCTGAATGACACAAAACATTAGTGTACAGTATGTCTCGTTGCTGCAAATTCCCCCCAAAAAAGCAGCTATAATGCACCTTCCTGACAATCAATTATGACAGCATGTAGTGGAGAGAAAAAGAGACATGCTGTTGCACCGTCTTTCATCTTCCTGTCAAGATATTTTAGCTGATGTTGCGCTTCTTCTTCTCATTTTATAGTTTAATAAAATACCGGAAAGGAAAATGAGTTCAGGGTTTTTTTGTTCAAAGTGAAGGAGCTGAAATACTTGAAACGTTTTGAATTATATATAATCGTTAGATCTATGTGCATGCAGCACCCAAAGGGAGGAAAAAAGAAGTTGCTTTAATTTCTCAACTGTTTCTCTTAGATAGTCATGATATACTGCTAAATTCAGCTGCTAGGATATTACAATCCACTATCTTGCTTTGTTGATATTTTTTTTCATTGTTTCTTTAAAGAATAATAATAGCAATAATACATTTTATTATTATTCTTTATATAAAAAACTTAAATATTTAAAGATATTATATATAAAATATATACTATTATTAATATTTATTAGAAAAATCTGAAACAATTATATAAAAAAAAGCGTAATCTCCAGTTTCTTGGAATTGTTTATTCACATTTTGGTTATATAGCTTTAAATTAAATTGAATTAAATTCAATTCAATTCAATTCAATTCAATTTTAAACATATATTATAAAACATATAAAATTTTATTTGTTATTTTTAATTGTATTTGTTAACATTAATTGTTTGAATTTAACTGCATTTATTAATTTTTGTGAAAAAGTAACACATTGAAAAATTGTGTTAACGATATTTTTTATTAATATATAATGATATCAATATTATTATTAATTTGTTAACAATAACAAGTTGATGCAAAAACACAATTTCATTTTTATCTGCATTAAAAAAATCTTTCTAAATGCTGTAAAATATAAGTTAATGTAAGTTAATGCATTATCAAAAATGAAGCCTTAAGGTAAAACGTTACCTCTTTATTTTACAAAGGACTTACAAAGGACAGAGGAAAAATCTCTGACCGTGTTGATATTTAAATGACCACAACAGAGACTAATGAGCTATAAAAGACTTCTCACTCAGTCGTCTTTATCTATTCATCACGGCGTCCCTGTGATAAACGATTCTCAGTCCAATTGATTTTGATACCAAAATATCCCAGTAGGCACTGATTCAGGACTTGAATGGTCCGTCAGCACATTTATAGGCTCCCAGCGTCAGTCACTTATATTGAAGCAGTGGCTCTAGCTGAAGCAGCGCTGCCTCCCAGTTAAACCACAAGCCACAAAAGCCCAGCATGAGCGTGGCCACAGTCTAACTGGGAAACCACAGACGCTGGTGAAAGTTCAGCCAAAGAGCTCCACCTTAATCTTAGAGAAATGGAGACATTGGCGTCTGAGACGTGACTCCAATCGAGAGTTTTCTCTCTTTATCTATAAAACAGCCAAATTGGTTGTTTGAGCAAACAGCTTTTATGATTTATAGTTATGTTTTTAAAGTTAAGCGAAATGCAAAAATAATGACAGTGTTGTTTCGTGTGCCATCATGAAATTATGTATTACCCCTACAACCAGTCAAAATAAAAGTTTGTTTAAAGACTGAACGTTAGTATTTCCTATGTCATATTTACACATTTTTACACGTATGGATCTCTTGGAACATAGTTTGCAATTCATTTAGGGCATACAGTTAGAATTATTAGCCCTCCTTTTTAAATTTAAGTTCTTTTATATTTTTCCCCAATTTCTGGTAAAAACATTTTTCAACACATTTCTAAATATAACAAATTTCTAATAACTGATGCCTTTTATCTGTGCCAGGATGACAGTACATAATATTTTACTGTATATATATATATATATGTTTCAAGATGGCAGCACGATGGCGCAGTGGGTAGCACAATCGCCTCACAGCAAGAAGGTCGCTGGTTCGAGCCCCAGCTGGGTCAGTTGGCATTTCTGTGTGGAGTTTGCATGTTCTCCCCGTGTTTGCCTGGGTTTCCTCCGGGTGCTCCGGTTTCCCCCACAGTCCAAAGACATGCAGTACAGGTATGAGTGTGAATGGGTGTGTGTGGATGTTTGCCAGTGATGGGTTGCAGCTGGAAGGGCATCCGCTGCGTAAAACATATGCTAGATAAATTGGTGGTTCATTCCACTGTGCTGACCCCAGATTAATAAAGGGACTAAGCCGAAAAGAAAATGAATGAATGAATGAATTTTTCAAGATACTAGTATTCAGCTTAAAGTACAATTTAAGGGCTTAACTATAGGTTAATTATAGGTTAACTAGGCAAGTTAGGCTAATTAGGCAATTACTGTATAACAATGGTTCGTTATGTAGCTATTCGAAAAGAAAAAAAAAATTGCTAATGGGAGCTAATAATATTGACCTTAAAATGTTTTTAAAAAAATTAAAAACTGCTTTTATTCTAGACAAAATAAAACAAATAAGACTTTATTCAAATGAAAAAAATATATAGGAAATACTGTAGAAAATGCCTTCCTTTGTTAAACATCTTTTGGGAAATATTTAAAAAAAGAAAAAATATTCACAGGAGGGATAATAATTTTGACTTCAACTATATATTTTACCAATGTATATATTTTACCAATAATTTTAAAATGAAGGAATGGAATTGTACACGTTCATGCAAATTAGCCACTAAATCAAAAAGTTATGAATTGGCGCCACTGAGATAGCAATGGAGAATCTGACTTTATTTCTTGCAGCTCTTTAAATTAATTTCATTTTTTTTGTTGCATCTTGCATTTGTTTCATTTTCAGAATGAAAATTCTGAAAATGAAATTGAAATTGTTTCATTTTCAACTGTGCATTTCTAATCTCACTATTGGGAGAAAAAAAATAGAAGAGAAGGGCATCTGCTGAGTAAAACATATGCCAGTGGTTCATTCTGCTGTGGCGACCCCTCGCAATTGCAGATTTATAGTGAAAGAATCCTCACAATATACTGAAAGAAAACTCATTCTATTAAAGACTTTTGTGAAAAGTCAGTTCTCAGGTTTTATATCTTGCAACTCAATTTGTCATTTCTCAGAATTGCAAGTTTATTACTCACAATTGCTAGTTTATGTTGGCGCAATAGCCTAGTGGTTAGCGCGCTGACATATGGTGCAGTAGCACTTCAGGGCGTCCCGTGATCGAATCCCGGCTCGAGGACATTTCCCGTTCCTACCCCCTCTCTCTCTCCAACTTCGCTTCCTGTCTATAATACTATCCTATCCACTTAATAAAGGCCAAAAATAAATCTTTAAAAAAAACAATTGCTAGTTTATGTTCTCTCGCAATTCTGATTATTTACCTTGCAGTTAAATAGTTGAAATCCCTCAATACTTTTGTGCAGGATAAAACCCATTTTTCTAACTTGAAACTGTAAGATACTCACTTGCAGTTCTGAGGGAAAAAAAACTCAAAACTGCAAGAAAAAAGCCTGAAATCCAAGTTTATATGCAACTTAAGAGAACTGCGACTTTAATTATCTCACCATTCTAAAAGTTGACTTCAACATTTTGTGTGCTTTTTAATTTCAAGACAAAAACAAACTTATCAGAATTATGAGATGTTAACATGCAAATTAAAAAAAAGTTATTTGTACCTCTGATGATTTTACCAATCATACCGTATACTTGGAAAGTGACACTCAGTGGTAGCTGCAGGAAAAGATTACACACGGCACTTATAGATCAACAAAAAGAGAAACAAAGTAAGTGATGCAGATGGAGAGGTGGAGAGAGATGGATCCGAGTTTGCAAGGCTGCAATGATGTGACAGAACTTGATTAAATCTAAAGCCCTGCGGTCAGAAAGCTAATCAAGAGGAAGGAGCAGTCATACACACCACAGATCCCCCGAAGCCCTGTTTTCCAGCTGCTGCATTTACAAAACTGAAGGAGAAAAACCAAGGTGTTCGAACTTTAAAAGGTGACGACCTTTGAAGTCAACAGCTGGCTTTGCTATTTCACATCTTGAATGAATTCCGAAGGTCATATTTTTATGAGCTTAAATATGACATTGTTATAACAATTAAACATTTAGGTTAAGAACCTGTTTTTCTATGCAAATTATGTTATTATGTGCGCTCTATGTTTTTTATGAGAAATGCACATCACATAAAAAATTACTTATAAGAGAAAAAATATGCGTGAAATATTAGGAATGTCACACATAGACCTCACTATTTGATATTTAAAACAGCAGATTGTTTTATTAAAAAATATATTAAATATAAATATAAAAAATATATTTATATGATTAAAATATTTATTTTAGTTAGAATTACAACTTTTATATAAATTATAAACATAATATAAATAATGTTTATTATACTAATAACAAGTATTATTATTATTATTATTATTATTATTATTATTATTATTATTATTATTTTTATTATTATTATTATTACTAAATTAACTATTAACAAAACTTGCTTGATACACAAAATACAATGGGTCATTTTAGAAAATGCTAAAATATTTATATTATTATTAATATAAAAATATAAATATAAAAGTATATTAAAATATATTCTATAGTTTAAATATTTATTTTAGTTAGAATTAAAACATTTATATATTATAATTTTTTAAAACAAATTATAAACAATGTAAATAATAATAATTATTATACTAATATAACCTTTATTATTATTATTATAATTAAACTATCAAAACTTGCTTGATACACAAAACACAGTGGGTCATTTTAGAAAATGCTAAAATACTTATATAGTTTTAAAAATTATTATTGTTATATTATTAGTAGTATAAAATATAAATATAAAAGTATATAAAATATATTTATATAGTTAAAATGTGTATTTTGGTTAGAATTAAAACATTTATATCAATTATAAACAATATAAATAATAATGCTTATTATACTAATATAACAACAATTACTATTATTATAATTATTACTAATTTAACAATCAAAACTTCGATGCTTTATACACAAAACACAATGGGTCATTTTAGAAAATTCTAAAACATTTATATAGTTTTTAAAATGATTATTATATTATTAATATCCTGTTTTAAAGTACCTTTTATATGTAAGCATCAGCAAGCAATAAGATGTTCAAATGTTTATCATATTGCAATACTCACAACACAACATCTGATGAAATGGCTATAACGTCATAATTTTGAGCGAACTGCCGCTTTTGCAAACTGTCAAACACATTTGTAAATTCTTTATTTTTGTTGGTTTGCAACATCTGTATATAGTAACTTTTTAACCAAGGCACTTCGGCCATGCTATTTCAGAAGAGATCAAATCGTTCTGCTAAATCCTGCAGAAGTCTCCAGGGTAAAGGCCGATGTACCATTAAATTTCCTTCTGCATCCTCAGCCCATGTTTCCTATAACCACTGTTTATTAAAAGGCCCAGCATGGCTTTGAGACACCACAACAACTGCACAGAAAAAAGGTAATATATTCATTCAAGTCTTAGGAACCCTCCATTTAACAATAATCAACTACATCTTACTTGCTTGCATCTTCACAGTCCTTCTCGGTCTGAGTTCTTTCAGCCGCACACCTCTCATTAAAGGCAGATTAATCACAGTCTGATCTCAATGACCCCAGACAGCTTCCACATCTTAGGCTAATCAAACACAACACCACTCTTTAGCTCCTCAGCTTTCTGAAGCTCTACAGTTCAACCAAAAGCCATACAGTACAACTGAAATATAAAGGGACGGCATATTCTGTCATCATTGACCCATCCTTATGTCATTCCAAACCTGGATGCATTTTTTTTCTTTCTCAAAACACAAAATTAAAGAAAAATAGTGACTTTTTTTTACATAAGGTCAAGTGTTTTGGACACCATTCACTTTCATTGTATGGACAAAAACCCTTTTTTCAATGCCATTATTATGTTTTGGTGTGGACATCAGACTGGACATGTGACCTCAAGGAAATATAGTGAACATCAGATTCTAATCTCAAATTATAATACATTGTTATGCAGTACATGAGATGAGAATATAGATGTCAATAATATATGCAGAAATTGTGACTAGAAAAATGTGACTAGAAAAATGCGATCTAAGCGTTTTAATGCGATCTAAGTTCAAAACTGGGAGAAGCGTGATTATATTGAATGGATCACTTAGTTTGACAGCTTCTGCATTAACCATTAGTCATAAGATAAAAGCACGCAACTAGAATACCATCCGTATCTAACTTCTTACGCCACATTCACACTAAAAAATGTGAACGTTTCCTTCATGTTGTCCCAACACAATTCGATTAAGTTAACTTAATCTGATTTACAAATTTAAGTGGATTGAACATATAACAATTAAGTGCCCCCCCCCCCAAAAAAAAAACTTAAGAATTGTGTTGGTTCAACTAATATTAAATAGGTGGTTTGAACAAGGAGCAAAAGTACTTTTTTGAGTGCAGTACATACAGTATCACTTCATGCCAACAATTACCAAAATACACTGTAAAAGATTCTGGGTTCCACATAATTGCTTCATGTTGTCCCAACACAAATCAATTAAGTTAACTTAATTGTTTTTACAAATGCAAGTGGATTAAACAAACATAAAACAATTAAGCTTTCCCCAAAAACCTCAGGAATTATGTTGATTCAGCTCATTTTAAATGAGTCATCGTTCACAAGTCAAATAATTTTTTCAGTGTATTGTTTGAATATGACAAATAATCGAGTTTCATGTACCTAATCATGAACGTTATGAAGGGAAAACTAACAACAACAGCATTAGAACAATTTTTTTTTATATGTGCTATATTTTATTATATGATGTACAGTATGTGGTTGAGAGAGTGAAATCTCCTCTGAAACACTCTTCATTATTGGTTGTGGCTTGTAAAAATTGTTGTATATTTGCATAAAGGTAAATTCTTCTTAACTTTTGTCACATGCCAAGGCGCACATGAATCCACATACTCTCCATTGAAATAAATGGGATCATATTGCTTTGTCCCTGTGCGTTGCTGATAGGGTGAATACAGCTTTATTTATTATTTACATGATTGAAAGATTTTTCTCCACCCCATTTTCCGTCACATCTGTCACATTTTCTTGGCACTAATGGATCCACCTTATTTTGCAATGTGGATTAAGCTGTTCTCTGCGAATGTGTTAATCTACCAATTAATTTGCCGGTATGGGCAATGACTAGGAATTATAAATAGCAGCAAATAGTCAAACAGCTTGCACTACACTGTAAAAAGCATTAGAACTTCAAACAAGTGAGCAAACTCATTGTAACTTGGACCTTTTAAGCTGATTAAGCGGTATTTTTATAATGAAGTGCATAGTTAATTTACTTAATAATTTTAAGGTGACATGTTTATTCGTATATAAATCACATATGTCATTATATGACATGTATGGCAGAGTAGTTGGGGGTTCATTTCGCAGTGGCGACCTCTGATAAATCAGGGACTAAGCCGAAGAAAAATGAATGAATGAATGTTTATTCACTTTATAAAAAGTCAAATAATTGCTTTAAAAATAACGGAATTACTCACTTTTTTAAGCAGTCAACTAATCGTGTGTTTACTGTATAAGAATACATTAAAATGAAAATATTATCATAAGAATATAGCAGTTTGCAACATTTATCAGCATAACAAGCTGTTTTGAATGGCTAAAAATGAATGGAAGTGAATGAGACCTGAAGTCTGGACACATTTAAATCACAATGCCCACGGCTGTACATAAAAAATAACGATATAATACTATTGTTTTTAAAACTATGTCCAACAGTATTTTGTTATCATTTTATTTTTTAGTAGAACGCAATTTATTGCTGGCCATATCGGTATCAGCCAATCAATATTTATTTTATTCTTTTATTACATTAATTATATTATATGAAAATGAATTATTAGTTAATAAATGATAGATTATTTTTCACCAGCTGATTGCATGCTACTGGACATTATGGTTTTAACCGGTGCTTTTGCGTGACGTGACATCACAGAGGTACGCTTTAGAAAAGTATAAGTGGACAGACAAGATGTCGGCAGTTTTGGAGTTTTTCACTGTAAAAATAGAAAAAACGTCAGAATTGCAAACTTGTAAGTGATTTTGGTAAAAGAAAGATCAGTTGCATTTTTCTGCATTGCTTTTGTAATCAGGCTCAGAAAAACTCATCGAGACAAAAATATCAAGATTTATATTTATCATACACTACACTGTAAAAGCAGTTTTCCATATTTTGTGATTCATGTTTTTATTTTTATTTTATTTATGCTTTTAAATAGCATTATGGGACCTTGATCTTTCTTCCAAAATATTTTAACATTTAAAAAAAACTAATTTAATAGTTTAAAGTGATATATTGTCAGAATTGGTGTTGTAACAAACCTTGTAACAAACTGCCAGTAAAGTTTCTGTTATTTTACAGACTTATTTCTCTTTATGTTATTTCTTATAAATTATATTATTTCAAACTACTAAAAAAAGGTTGACAGAGCAAAGATCAAGCTCCCATAATGCAATTCACAACCGTAAATAAATGTAAAGCACTTGTGAATCACTAAATACATTCATTTATTTTCATTTCGGCTTAGTCCCTTTATTAATTTGGGGTCGCCACAGCAGAATGAACCGCCAACTTATCCAGCATATGTTTTACGCAGCGGATGCCCTTCCAGCTGCAACCCATCGCTGGGAAACATCCATACACACCTATTCACTACGCCTATTCACTCATACACTACGGACAATTTTGTTTACCCAATTCACCTATAGCGCATGTCTTTGGACTGTGGAGGAAACCCACGCAAACACAGAGAGAACATGCAAACTCCACGCAGAAATGCCAACTGACCCAGCCAAGGCTCGAACCAGCGACCTTCTTGCTGTGAGGCGAGAGGCACTAAATACAGAAACTGTTAATTAACAGATATTTTTTCCAGTGTACATTGGTTAATAGCATCCAAATACAGTAAAAAGTGTTATCGATATTGTCCAAAATTTCCATATCAGTGCATCCTTACTTTATAGTTATTGCTCTTGATGTAAACAGGCCTTAAGTCTTATTTTAAAAGAGCATTTTGTTTGAGGCGAATGACTCCAGTGTCTTCACAATGATCCCTTTAAAGTGTCGTCAAGAACGAACAAAGCCGTTTGAGAGGCGTCTCCTCCAAATGCTTAGCTGATTCTGAAGTAAATGAGTTTGTGCCACTCCAGGCAGCACCAATACACCATTCCAGCTTCAGCGAGACTTTAATAATGGCATTTAGAAAGGGCCAGAGAGGGGGTGTGCTGAGTGTTATGTGTAGGCCTAGGGGCTTGCGCAGCATGTACAGGCATCGATCAAAACGCTCACTGACTCACAAACTGAAAAATAGATTTGCTATAAGTCACAGATGCAGTTTGACCTGAAGCTCATGTACATATGTACTCCTCCAACACACACACACACACACACACCAAATAAGCCTCCACTTTAATTCAGACAGACTGAATCAGCTACATCTGGATCCTGTCTCCCCGTAAGCTGTATTAGTTGTGCTATTAAATTAATCTGTACTTTAGGAGCAGGTAAAATAGCGCAGCTCTATATTTTGCTGGTTATGTGCTTGTAATTGGGTCAGTAAACGGAGGTCAGTAATGGGTCTAGATTTTTATAGCTTTTAAGTACAAGTCTGAATGGCCGAATTATGAGACAAATTGATAGAGTGCAGACCAATAAATGTGATTACAATAACAGGTGGCACACAAACGAATGCAAACAACAGTTGAATGTACTGTAAAAATTAGGGTAAATATGCCTTCCTGACGGTCATCCTGATAAGATCTTTTGCTCTAATGGTCGGTCTCTTTCTCTCTGTGTTCCTCACAGATGCTCATATTGACGCACAAATGACAAGGCACAAACGCTGAATAATTCTAGCACACATGCATGCAAAAGTCCACAACTTTATGGCAGAATTTAGTTCCAGGCAAAGCTTTGACCACGTTTTCAGCATTTGGGGAGACCAGTTGTTTCGATTCAAAGGGTTTGTTAATACCAAAATGGACACTCTCTCATCATTTACTCACCCTCATTTCATTTCAGAGATTTTGTTCATCATTGGAAAACTAATGGAGGTATTCTTTTTAATCAAATCTGAGACTTATATTCTTCCATTGACCCAAAGCTCCGATGCTTTAAAACATTTCTAAAATGATGAACCACTTGTTGCATTTTGAATTTGTCATTTTTAAGTGAATTTTGACATTTACTATTACTATTTACTATTCTCCACCCCCCACCCCTATGTGTTTTCCACTTTTAAAACAAAAATAGTGATATTCTGATGGATATTGGTAACTTAAGGAACTGAGACAAAAATACTATAGAAAAAGTATTAGGCTACCAGTTACCTACATTCTTCTTTTGTGTTCAGAAACAAACTCAATTACTGTAGGTTTGGAACAAGTAAATTAGTTAATTATGGCATTATATTCAATTTTGAGTGAACTATCCCCTCAAACCTGCAACAGTTTCAAAGAAAGTCGTTTTAGGTTTGAATTCGCCTGAGGGTGAGTAAATGACAGAACTTTCATTTTTGGGTGCACTAAACCTTTTAGAATATAAACTTACCTGTCAATAATCTGAATACAGGGAGACTGTACTGTCTTCCCTTTAGGTCTACAGAAATTGCATCAAAGTTTTCCATGAAGTGAACTAATGCAACCAATGCTTTCAAAACCTTTATCTTTTGCAAAAACAGAAAATTTGATTCCAAATGTGCTTTCTCACATATTTCTGATTTCTTTGTCATTAAATGTAAGCTCTTAGACATTATATAAAGAACCATTTTTATGTCTTATATCAAACAAGTCTTATATCACAGATCTGATTCATTATCCCACCGGGACGCACTCGAATTCTGTCATACAACCTCGATAACTCACTGCTCGATTTGTTATTGTGATGACGAATCTGGACACGCCGCCCACACCCACGAGAGCAGAGAAGGTGCGTAATTGCCCCCTCCGCCTCCGCGCATCAAAGATTCTGCATCTCTCCTTCAGCTCAACGCAAGGAAGATCCTTCACATTAAATGTAATATCCCCCATAAAATCGTCAAGTTTAATCTGTGCCTAATGGAAATGGTGGTTTCTGGTGCTCGTGAGCAGCATTCACATTATTGCCAGTGCAAAGTCATGATGATTTGGAGTTTAACACTCTTAAAAATAAATGACGGCTCTTTTTGGCATCAATGGTTCCTTTAATATCCATAGAATCTATTCGTTCCACAAAAGCTTTATTATGGAGGTAAAGGGCTCTTTAGATTACTAAAATATATGAAAAATTTACTTTTATAAAAGATTATTTGGGGAACCCAAAAAGGTGCCTCTATTGCATCACTGTGAAATCCTCTTTTTTTGGTTCTTGCAAAAAAGGTGTAGCCTAGCTCTTTAGCATAAAGTCAAATTTGAACAGGTTATTGTAAATAATGTACATGTCGTTGTTGTATGAATTATGTTTGTTAGTCTGTGAGTTAATCAGCGTCTTTAACGGATGTCGATTGTTTAAAGGGATTCCTCAGAATTCCTGTCAGGGAAAAAACGAGACTTTTTTACCTAAGCTAATATTGTATAAAAATACCATCTATACACCTAAAAGTAAAATAAATATATTAAACTTTTTGTTCGACTTCCTTTGAGAAGGTTCAAGCCATGATTAAACCCAAGGGCTAATTCACAGCCTAGTTGCCATCAGACACCTGTACGCTTCACTATTTGACAGAATGTGAAACAGACTCAACTACTAATACACCAATTAAAACGTAAAACAACCAAGCGCTATTAGTAAATGATGGTCGTTGCAGGTTTGAGGACCAAAACGCATTACGTACCTTTCATCCAGTCCACAACTTGACTGGGGCTCCATTTACTGACAGGTTCCATGACGAGAGCCATCGCGAAACTTTCTGCGGATGCCCCTTCAACGCGGCTGCGAGGGGCAGAAGATGTGATTTAACGGTAGCTCAGATCGGTGGTCTCACGTTAAGCGCCTATAGATTTGGCCCCCGGTTACGCGATTTCATCCCATCCAGAATTGCGCATCCAAAAGCGTCACACGACATCAAGAACATTCCCAAGCTTTCACTCCCGCAAACTCGCGCGTTTCTTACACAATCAACGCCCTCCTGTGAGAGCCCAAACCCGGTACCCGTTTCAGTTCAGATCCTGGCATAATGTGCCATGCTCAGCCGGGTCCCCAACAGTCGCGTCTTCATGTCATGCACCAACTGCAGTCTTTCCTGTTTCTCCCTTCCCCTCCCTTCGTGTTCGTCTCCTCTTTAGGGGTCTGTACCTTTCAGAGGTGGACTGGTGGGTATATAGAGTAAGACAGAGAGAAATGAGCGGTGTGCCCACGGGGACTCAAGTGAACGTCGCTTCCAAAAGCAGCGGCGAGCGTTGATTCAATTGGGCGCGCGCTCCTCCTGTGGGTGGTGCGGCAAAGTGAATTTGACTCGCGCGCTCGGTTTATTTCCCACGAGGATAAAAGGCTTTCGGCCGTATTCATTTTAATGAGGGGCACGCTGATTCACCCTGCTTCACAAACTCTGTAAAAGCAGTGCATGCAGAAAGTATTTGTCTGGAATATGTAATGATGCTCATGCTATTTTTGCATGAGACTTGGCGACTTATGAGGCTAATGTTGTGGTCGAAACCAAAATTATGGAGGAATATGGTAGATTAAACCATAAGAGGGACAAGAATAACTCAAAAGATTCATAAATGGAGTTCAATCAGGGTTATATTTTACTCCAGTGGATGTTTCTCAGGGTACAGGTTTATTTTTGAAAGTCTTTTTTTTTTTGCACTAGAACATAGCCTAAAGTCTTAAAAAGCTATTACGCATTTTAATTAAAACAGGGTGGAAAAAGTAGTTAATTTAACAAAACCTTGGTGGAATTAGGTATGTTTTTTTCGATGATATCCTGCTATTTTTGCAATAACACCTGTATCACTAAACTGATATATAAAAAAAAAAAATCAATTAAATAACATAGAAAAGGTATCATTTGGTCTGGAATTGTAGCTCTTCATAAAAAACATGAGGAGAAATACCACTGAATGTCAGTAGGCTTTTGAAATCAATCCACAAAGCCAAACATACATTTAGAAAAAAAGAAAAAAAAAAAAAAAAGTAAAACCATAAATCATTAACAGAGAGATTTGGCCCAAAGACATTTAAATTTCACATTATAAGAGAGTACTGAAAAAAACATCTTAGAATTAAACTCTAAATAACATTTCAAAATTTTAATCAACTACAGCATCTATAATTCACGCAAAGTGCCCCAGAATAGGCATTCGTTTTTAGCATAACAATAAGATACAAAATCTGTATTTAATATGGTTTATTATCAATGCCAACCAAACAGTACTACTGTGTACAGAAAAAAACTTTATTTTCCTTATGAATTCCATCTAAGACATGAAATATGTTAAGAATGTCATCATAAATACTAAGAAGCTATAACAAGTTTTATCACATTAAGGACATGTAAACGGAAAAGCTTTCCCCTTGTTTTTTTTTTTTTGTTTGTTTGTTTTTTAAACCTTTACACAGCCTACAGGCAACAAAGTTGTCAGAGCAAGGTCTGTTCAGCAAAAATGTGTTTTTGCATTTTTTGTGCTGAATATGCATGTAATGTGCCAGTAGTTGATGATGTCACTCAAAAGAAACACCACACATCTGCATATATATATATATAT
>CAIGQW010001174.1:682992-699485 GCA_903798125.1 Danio choprae
TGTGTGTGTGTGTGTGTGTGTGTGTGTGTGTGTGTGTGTGTGTGCAAAATGACAAAGTTTTCACAAAATTTTATTTTTGTATTTAAAACTGAGACAATATTGTTTAAAGAAATGCGCTTTGAAACCTGTTTTCAAAAGGTCGTGTCTTGAAGCTCCCAAAATGCAGTTTTTTTGCGTAAATGAACAATGAAAATGCATAGAAAGTTCAAATGTGCGCATCAGAACAGTCTTGAAAGTGTTTTCTAAACTGAATCAGTCTTGCCATTTGCAACATGGGCAGTTTCACCAGTTCACCATCATCCCTGGCCTTCATCCTGGCTGCCTATTGATTCAGTTCCAACTCATCCTTACATTAGAACCAGAGCAGATGGAGCCAGGAGGCTGGAGTTGGGCCCAGATCGGGCCCCAGTATGTCAGCATGAATCATACAACAGATTCTGTGGAACCTCACCACAGAGATTCAGTGATCAGTGGGCTCTGCCCCATAAACATGCACTCTTGATCACACGAGGCAGACAGAATCAGAGCAGAAAAAAACTAGAGCTGTCAGATTCATTTGCAGCACAGTCCAGCTCAGGGGCTATTTTAGCGCCTGATTTCATATTTGTCCCCTAAATGTGCTCTTTTAGGGCAACTGTGTGTGGAGAAACAACTGCTTTTGAAACTGATCTTTGTCTTTGCATGACATTTTAGTTTTATTCAACAGATTTGGAGTTGTGCGCCCCCTTTTGGCCAGCCAGAGACATGAGAGATAGATAGTAGCATTTATAGTAGCATAAAGCAAAACAAAAAGTATTGATATCACTGTTATATGTTAAATTTGCATTGTCAGGTTTAAATATACATGCTAACAACACATACTGTACAAGTCTGGTAATAATCACATGCTTAGAGTGATATATGGATATAGTTTTAGAGAAAATCAAATCAAATCCTTTGTCCTGACTCTGATACTAGCGCTATGATAAGCTGGAAAACTCTGCTTCCCATGGGGCGAGGGAACGTCAGATAGAAAGATTCTGTCAGTTCTGCTTCCTTATGCTGTTTTTGCTGTGCAAACAGGGTGGTAAACAAACACCTCCAGATGGATAGAGCGATCGGCTTCAGAACGCATTGCTGCTTTTGAGTGGGAGGCACTAGGTTTTTTTTTTTTTTTTTTCTGCCGGCCTAGATGTTTTGGAGACGTTAAATTTATTCCCCCATCCATGCTGCTCCTACTCTTCTAGAATGGCAAAAAAAGCGTGTGCTGTTTTGGAAAATGAAGTGGGTTAGCAGTGCTGTCTGACAGCTGCCACACGGCTCCTTATCCATAATAAACACAGCTGGGTGGAGTATGTTTGTGTGGCACCAAGATACCTGTGTGTCCTGAGAACAAGCTCAGAGGTTTGGGAGTGCATGTCTTTTTGCCATTCTGGAAGAGTTTCCTTTAGGATGATTGATATTGTTAGAGGAATAGAAGATAGACGCTCCATCGGCATCTCCAGCATGCTGTCTACTCACAAAGATTTTTCACTGTTTGTACACAATAAACAAAAATCAAATCACATATAGGCCTACAATTGTGCTATTATAGTATGGAACTTTTGGGGCACATCATTCTATAGTGATGGATGTTTGGACCACAAAACCAGCCTTATGTTGCAGTGACAATAACCAAAAGTATATTGAATGAGTCGTTGTACAACAAGGTGATTTTTAAAATATCTTAGTTTTTTAACACTCAGATTTTAGATTTTCACATTGTATCTTGACCAATATGGTCCTATCCTAACAAACCATATATCAATGTAAATTTATTTATTCAGCTTTCAAATCACATGTAAATCTCAGTTTCCAATTTTAACACATATGTGACCCAGGGTCACATATGTGTTATTTTGTGTTGTTTATGTGTTTGTGACCCAGGGTCACATGTGTGTGTGCTTTCTGTCTGTGTGTGTATATACAGTATATAATTATAACATATACTTATATTTATCTGAACTGTCTAAACTAACCCAATGTATTAAAGATATTAAAGACTGGATGACCAACAATTTTCTTCTCTTAAACTCAGACAAAACAGAATTATTACTTATTGGGCCTAAATCCTGTACACAGCAGATCTCACAACTTGACCTGCAAATAGAGGGATGCAAAGTTAGCATTAGCTCTACTGTAAAAGATCTGGGCATTATATTAGACAGCAATTTATCTTTTGAAAATCATATCTCCCATGTCACAAAAACCGCCTTCTTTCATCTGAGAAATATCGCTAAGTTACGAAATATGCTATCCATCTCAGATGCAGAAAAGCTAGTTCACGCTTTTATGACCTCTAGGCTGGATTACTGTAATGCTCTGTTCGCTGGTTGCCCAGCATCTTCTATTAATAAACTTCAGCTAGTACAAAATGCAGCTGCCAGAGTTCTTACCAGGTCTAGAAAATATGATCATATCACCCCAATTTTATCCTCCTTACACTGGCTGCCTGTTAAGTTCCGTATTGATTACAAAATATTGCTTCTTACCTATAAAGCTTTAAATAATCTAGCTCCTGTTTATCTAACTAACCTTCTGTCTCGTTACAATCCAACCCGCTCTTTAAGATCTCAAAACGCAGGGCTCCTGGTAGTACCTAGAATAGCAAAGTCGAGTAAAGGAGGTCGAGCCTTCTCATTTATGGCTCCTAAACTCTGGAATAGCCTTCCTGATAATGTCCGAGGCTCAGACACACTCTCTCAATTTAAAACTAGATTAAAGACTTTTCTTTTTAGTAAAGCATACACTCAATGCATCGCATAACGGTATGGTATATTAGTGTACTCCTTCCGTCTTAATACACCAGCCATTGTGTTAGAAACTCTCATATGCTTTACATTGTTGTTATATAACTGCTATCTTCATCCATAACAATGCTTTTCTTTCTGGTTTAAATACACTATGAACAGCAGCTACGCTAAATATTTTCTTTATTTTCTACTTCCACCTGCGGATACTCATCCCGAGGTCCCTACAGATTTGCAGCGCCATCGATGCGATCCTAGACCTCTGAAGAGATGATCCGAAGGTATCCTGGACCAGGCCGTATCCCGAGCTGATACCGTGGTGGCCATGGAGGAATGGAGCGCATGAGACTGATTCCTGAAAGGCTTCAGTGATGAACAAGTCTACGTTTGATCCTGTGGGCCAGCCTACCCTCCCGCTGGTGCCCTACCCACACCTGCAGCTTACACGATGGATGTCAGCTTCTCCAGCCCGGCAACTAGACTGCAGCTCCACATAGAAAGTTTGGCCAGAGGAAATGACCATGCCTAACATAGCCTGCTTTCTCTCGAGGTTTTTTTTTTTTTTTTCCCTTCACTTCGTCAATTGGTGAAGTTTTTTTTTTCCTCCACTGTTGCCACTGGCCTGCTTGGATTTGTGGAGCTGCGCTTCGGTGGATTTGCTCTTCAGTGTTTGAACTTTCACCAGTGGAACTTAAGCCACACTGAACTGAACTAAACTGAACTGAACTGAACTAAACTGAACTGAACTAAACTCAAAAATGTGGACTTTAATTGAACTTGTTAAGCTGCTTTGACACAATCTACATTGTAAAAAGCGCTATATAAATAAACTTGAATTGAATTGAATTGAATTTATATATAATATATATTTATACTAATGATAACATAGAAGAGACAGAAAACTGCTCTTTTATGGCTAGCATACATTAATACTGCTGGAAAGAAGTACTGCTCCTGTATATCTGTAAACAAATTGTCTTCAAAAAATTACTTTACAGTGAGTCTATACTGTGGCCCTATAAATGACCCTGATACACATAATTAAAGGATAATTACCCTTGATAGTTTTATCTGGTCATTCTAGATAGTCTCCCAACCTGACCAGCTAAGACCAGCAGCACTGTAACCGGGTAAGATAAGCCTGGAAATGGCCAAATCCCCTCTAAAACCAGGATGGTCGACCAGCTAAAACTAGCCAACCAACTTAAGCTGGTTTAAGCTGTTTTCTTTTTCATTACACACACCGACCAATATAGAGATAATACAAACGCTGACTTAATAGTTTTATTTTGGAAAAATTTACCTTAGCGGTTCACAACATTTCACGTGTTGATGGTGAAGGCCTGTTGCACAATGCTGTTTTTGTCGAGGTAAGTTCGCGTTTACTTTGAGCAAAGTTTTCGGCCTCAAAAAATCTGTTGATTTTGATTGATTTCGTCGCCACGGTAATTTACGACACATTCTGGCATAGACAACAAAGACAAAATGAACCAATCAGCTGAGAGTAAAGTGATTTATGCGATGACTCCCAGTCTGTCTTTTTTTCTCCAAATAAAAGCCTTTCACATTAAAAGTATTTTTGAGTCAACATTGTCTTTTGTTGCTATTAATTTATTTGTATTATTTTATAAATTATATTTGAATATTATATATTAATAATGGCTTTAAATTCACATATAAATGTGCTTTAACATATGCTTTTAAAATGAATGCATTTTGAGCTGTCTGTGCTTAGATGTAATATTTTTTTGCTTTACGTTGCTTTACCTTCTCAAACTTTTGCTGCATCAACCAAGTTTATTTCTGTCTTGATGTTTAAATTCATTGTATTCTTGATAAAAGGTCTGAAGCTTCCACAGAAAAATTAAATGTGCTTTAACTCTCTTGCGAGAAATGACTCCAACTGACTCGTTTGATTGGCTGTTTGTGGCAGAAGTCACACTTTTAACTGTATGTGGAGTCGATCAGAAACTCTTGGTTAAACCTAGAGTTGACAGAGAACATCTATATCAAGTATTGTGAAAGAACTTAACCTGATTTTAAAGAGCCCCAATTATGGGTTTTTGAAAATGACCTTCCATGCAGTGTGTAACAGCTCTAAGTGAAGTGAAATATCCATCTAAGGCTTAAATCTGAAAGTGCACTGTGTTTAAAACTATTGATTCATCTATAAAAGAGTCGACTCATAGTAGTTTGAATGAATCGCAGCGATAACGAGTCTTTAGCCGTGCCGGCGTGACGTCGATACGGAACTCAAGCAACGCACATTTGCTGCACGCGCAAACACTGTAGCAGATCCCGGTTGAATCATGTCGCGAAGACGCTGTGCTCTGAAGTGTGAGGGAAAGTTAGTGTTATTTTCCCTACCCAAACATGTGAAGAGGCTGTGAAGAGTCAGTGGTTGAAGTTTATTTTTGCAAAAACACCTCAGCATTATAGCCCCAGCCTTGTGCTGTGTGCCCATCATTTTTCTGACAAGTGCTTTAGCAATCTACACGCTTACAATGGGGATTCGTCGGCCGTTTGTTAAAGGAAAGGATCAGAAAAGACTATTGATGTATGGGACTTTGTCAGAGCTTGACAAGAACTTTACAGTACACATTAAAATGGTTGCCTCCTTGTTTTCTCTAGCTTGTAAATTATGTATATGTGTTTTGTTACTTGTTACCGCTTGTACTGTATCTGGTTAACTCTTTATATTCTCATATCACGTCTAAAACCACAGTGAAAACGTGACACGTGCCGCATTGTTTACGGATTTAAATGTGTTTGTGAGCTCACGATCTACTGCCGTTTGTCGTTGCTATGGCCACCGTCAGCTGTTCCTACACACTTGCGGCGGTCAAGTTTCAAAATGGTTGAGCTTTTGCCACTGTGTGGATTAATACTGAATGTGTGTCAGTGTTTTTACTTGTGGTATAGTAGTGCTGGTTACAAATGATGTCTCTGTGCACTTCTCTCCCCCTCAAAACAATGTTTCTTCACTTCTGGTCACATGAAAGGCCTTACGGGATTGGCTATCATGGCGTGTCTAGTTTCTGCTCTACCTTCATCTGTTTGTCAATCTTTTTTAATATAGTTAGCAACGTCCATCTTCCAACAATCCAATCAGTTCCCAAAGGACAAAATCATGCATCCAGCCTCAAAACCTTACAGCTACCTTAGCAGCTAATGCTTTTATTTCAGCAGAGAAAGGACCATTTTGTTATCTAAAAACTTTTTACTAATGTAAAGAACATTTTGTGGGATGAAAATTTCTCGATGTTGAATGTTCTTCAGGGCAGCACGGTGGCGCAGTGGGTAGCACAATCGCCTCACAACAAGAAGGTCGCTGGTTCGAGCCCCGGCTGGGTCAGTTGGCATTTCTGTGTGGAGTTTGCATGTTCTCCCTGTGTTTGCGTGGGTTTCCTCCGGGTGCTCCGGTTTCCCCCACAAGTCCAAAGACATGCAGTATAGGTGAATTGGGTAAGCTAAATTGTCCGTAGTGTATGAGTGTGAATGGGCATGTGTGGATGTTTCCCAGTGATGGGTTGCAGCTGGAAGGGCATCCGCTGCATAAAACATATGCTGGATAAGTTGGTGGTTCATTCCGCTGTGGCGACCCCAGATTAATAAAGGGACTAAGCTGAAAAGAAAATGAATGAATGAATGTTCTTCATGGAACCACCAATGCCAATAAACAATGAGTTTAATAGGAAAACTATTTTTAACATTGATGCTTGACAAGGCACAATTTTTAATTATGTGCTAGATAAAACATTTTTCAAATAAATGTGCACATTCAGGCTCCTAAAACACAGTTGTCAGGTAAATGAACAGCCAAAAGGCAAAAAAAAGTTTTCAGTTTTTAGTTGAAAATGGCATTTGTAAATGTTTCTATCCAAATGTACAATTAATGGTTTTGGTACTGTCCTACCTACATCAGCTGCTACTCAACCAAAGATTGACGAATCGCTTTGGTTCACAAGTCACAATGCCTGCTTGACATGGCATGTTGAAGCTATCGGTCTCTCTGGTCCGAGCTTTCTCTCTCTTTCTCTCACTATAATAGCATAACTGTTCTGCTGATGGATGGCCGTTTCCACAAAGCTAAACAAACACTTTCCAATAGAGTGATTGCAGGCCATTAAGCCATTCTATCAAGACCAATGGGCAAATGTCTAGAGAATCTGGGGTCCCTGTGGTGTGGATATAGATCCCATTCTTCAGCCCCTCGCCATCAACAACTCCGAATTAATCTCCAGTTTAGATTTCAGATCCAATCTCAAGGTCAATTTGTGTGGAGCACAGTAACAAGGTTTTTAGGAGTCGATCGATCAGAGATACTATCAGCTTCCAGATCATTTTCCAGGCACGACAGATCGCTGAGTTATTTTCACTTAATAACTCACGACATGTGGACTATTAATTATTCATTCCACAACTTCCGTGAGGGTTGAGCTGGAGGGAAGGGCCTTGGACTGTAATAGCGGGAAAATCCTCATTTCATCTAAATGGGGCAAAGACACTCTAGAGACGACAGCATGGCCTCCTATCTGAGGCTTGGTCTTTTTTGCATGCTCTTTTAAAAAGATAATGAACATCAGAGTTTATTAAGGACTCCAGGCTGCGGCTTACATAAATGACAAGATTCTGTCATGATAAGGAAGCAGTGATAATTGTGTGGAGAGGTATTACTACCTTTTTCTAAGGTAACATTTGTATGACATTGTTTTCAGCAATAAAAAAATAAGGTTAAAGCTTTATGCAGTTTTGGCTGTAAATATAACCGACAACAGCATAAAAATAAATCAACAAAAATTTTATTTGCGAAAACAGGGATGTTGGTATTACATCTATCCTGCGACATATATACACTGTGAGTTTATTGCTTACCATTTTTGTTCGCTTTTGGCTAATAGAACATTTTGACCCAGAACCTGTAACACATGATGTCAGATTCAATAGCAATATGCAAGTATTTGACAAGCAACACAACAATGGTGGACTAATATGGACGTTATATGTGCAGGTAACTTTATTCAAAATTACTTGGCCATCTACGGGCCTGGTATGTGAAAAAGTTTTGGGGTTTTGTTTAGGTTTTGTGGATTGGTGTGAACATGGGATCATGACGAAGTTCTCGTCTGAAGAGGAAACTTTTTTAATATTTAGTAGCTTATATTTTGCAATAACTTTTACAATATTTTTTATACAAAAGTGACACGGTGGATCAGTGGTTAGCACTGAGGCCTCACAGCAAGAAGGTCGCTGGTTCGAGTCCCGGCTGGGTCAGTTGGCATTTCTGTGTGAGGTTTGCATGTTCTCCCTGTCTTCGCGTGGGTTTCCTCCGGGTGCTACGGCTTCCCCCACAGCCCAAAGACATGCGCTATAGGTGAATTGAATAAACTAAATTGGCCGTAATGTATGTGTGTGAATGAGTGTGTATGGATGTTTCCCAGTACTGGGTTGCAGCTGGAAGGGCATCCACTGTGTAAAACGTATGCTGGATAAGCATATTCATTCCGCTGTGGTGACCCCTGATGAATAAAGGAACTAAGCAGAAGGAAAATGAATGAATAAATATTTTTATATTGATTTAAAACAAATATCAAGTTTCCTTTTGTCTCAACAAATGAATGCATAACAATATCTGTTATTCATTAATCATGTAATTATATGCTCAGATTGATCTAAATGTTTCCATTGCAGTTTTGTAAAATATTGTAAAATATACAAGTGTGTAGTGTACAGAGTTTTCACAAAATGGACATTATTTTATTATTATTTTAAGCGTATTTTCAGCTTGCAGCATTTGAACAGTGAGATCGCTATTGTTGTGTACATTCATAGAACATTTCTGTTACGCAAAAGGTCATTCAGATTATTCAAATATTGTAACACTAACAAAAAAGTTTTTTGTTTTTGAGGAACCCAGATGGTTCTTCTACGGCATGGCTAAGAAAACCTCACTTGGGAAATTATTTTCAAAAAGAGTAGCCTACTTGGCTTATTAGGAGAAGACAAATGGTCCAAAAATCTCACTTTCACTATTTAAAAGTGGGATTTTCTGACAGAAGCGAGTAAGTATCCACCTAGCAACCACCCAGTACACCGTAGCAACCACATAGCAACACCTAGGCAACCACACAAACCATTTGCATGGGTCAGTTCCATTCTTAAACTTGTATTAGCTGTGTCTCCTTGCATTCTTGTTTCCGCCACCAAAGATTAATGTACTGTAATAACAGGATGTGATTTAAACCTAAAGGTTGAATGAATCAACTGCGGTCTCTAACAATTTGCATAATCAAACATCTATATTTTTCACTCCAGTCGCTTCTCTCCTATCCCCGTGGTGCTGTATAATATCTTCTCAAGCCCTTCAACAACAAAACAGCGTTAATTATGGAAGGTTGGACGCTGATGAACAGATTCAGAGTGCAATACTAAACCCTAGCGGTGAAACATTGCAGTGCAGTATTTCTGATGTATTTATACAGCTGAAGTCAAAATTATTTGCCCTCCTGTACTTTTGTTTCTTTTTCAAATATTTCCCAAATGATGTTTAACATAGCAAGGATTTTTTTACAGTATTTTCTGTAATATTTTTTCTTCTGGAGAAAGTCTTGTTTGTTTTATTGCGGCTAGAATAAAAGCAGTTTTTAATTTTATTAAAACCATTTTAAGGTCAATATTATTAGTTTGTTTGTTTGTTTGTTAGTTTGTTTGTTTGTTAGACTTTTTTAATCCCAAGGGAAATTCACGTCACAGCAGAACTCTCCATACTAAGGATAGATAAAATAAGTTACATATATATAAAAACAATAATAAAATGGCATTCATACTGCACACCTTAGTTTCAAACAACGAGTAGACATTTGTCCATATCTAATAACTATTTCAATTTAGCATAATTCATCTAGTATGATTTTGGTTATACAATCTGATCACTGTTGGTAGAAATGACTTCCTGTATCTTTCTCTGTAACACCGTGGTTGAATTAATCTTGCACTAAAAGAGCTTGCACACGCTTGGACTATATCAAAAAGAGGATGATTATCGTAGTTCATCATTAGCCCCCTTAAGCAATATATATATATATATTTATATTTATATATTTATTTTTTATTTTTATTTTTTTTCGATTGTCTACAGAACAAACCATCATTATACAAATTATTTCAAGTTATTAAAACAAGTTATGTTCAGAAATGTCTTGTGGAAATTGTGAAACAGAAATTGTGGGAAAAAATATATACAGGGGGGCTAATAATTGAAAAGAGCTAATAATTCTGACTATACCTGCAAAAAAAAGCATAACAGACAAGCACTTTCAAGCTGGTTTGTGAGCTGAGCTATTTATAACTCCATATTTATCATTTAAAGTAATTGGTTGTACTTCTCTCGCATGTCCAGGATCTTCTTGATGGATATGTCCTGTGAGATTGTTCTGCAATAACAACACAGCAAATAAGACTGAGGGAAAAAAACATATCTATTCTTGATTATTTACCTCCTTGAAACAGCAATTACACCCAGGAGTAAAAGGAAGGCAATATTACTTTATTCCCTCTTCTCACAGCAGAACACAGCACACTTATTAAACATACGTACATAATATTAGTAATCAAACCTGCATAAACAGCGCAAATGGAGGATAATTCATATTCATGCTTTATATTGTGGTCGGAATATGCTTTATGGTATTTCTGTGGGTTATTATGAAAGGTCACAAATAGCGCCTGTTTTCTTCGGTATAGGAGAAGGGGTCTCCCTGGAAGGGGAGCGCTGGTGGCTGATTGTAATTGGCCATCAGGAAGATGCAAATGGTTCCTATCATCATAACTGGAGTGACCACATAGAAGCAGAGTCTGTCCACGGTCCTGGCAATCCCGCTCCAGTTGTCCTTTTCCTGAGGAAGAGTGCGTATGAATTATAATTTTAGCTTGTGGTAATACTTTTATATCCACATTGCACAAGATACAATGAATTAATGTACGTATACAGTTGAAGTCAAAATTACTAGCCCTTCTATTCATTCATTCATTTTCTTTTCGGCTTAGTCCCTTTATTAATCTGGGGTCGCCACAGCGGAATGAACCGCCAGCTTATCCAGCATATGTTTTACGCAGCGGATGCCCTTCCAGCCGCAACCCATCACTAGGAAACATCCACACACACTCATTCACACACATACACTACGGACAATTTAGCTTACCCAATTCACCTATACCGCATGTATTTGGACTTGTGGGGGAAACCAGAGCACCCGGAGGAAACCCACGCGAACACGGGGAGAACATGTAAACTCCACACAGAAATGCCAACTGACCCAGCCGAGGCTTGAACCAGCGACCTTCTTGCTGTGAGGCGATTGTGCTACCCACTGCGCCACCGCGTCGCCCTTAGCCCTTCTAATAATGTAATAATTAATTTCTATTGATTTAGTTTTATTTATTTTTTTCTCTAATGCTGTTTAAAGTGGAGATTTCAACACGACTAATTTCTAATAACTGTTTTCGGTAACACTTTAGTTCAGGTTACAATTCATGATATTAACTTCTGGCTTATTACCTGCTTATTATTAGGATATGAATAGTTCGTTAGTACTTATAAAGTATGATCTAATTCTACATCCCTAATCCTAGTCAAAACCTAAACCCAACTGCTAACCTTACTAACTAATAAACGGTTAATTAGAAGTTTATTAGGCTAGTAGTGTTAGTTAATAGTTTGTTTATACCGTGAGTTGTGACCTAAACTAAAGTGTTACCCTGTTTTCTTCTGTCTTTGCCATGGTGACAGTGTATTTTGCCAATTTTACCTTTTAAAGGCTTAAATAGGTTATATGGTTAGCTAGGCAAGTTGGGTTAGTTAGGCAAGTTATTGGATAACAGTGATTTGTTCTGTAGCCATTCGAAAAAAGAACTTTAAGGGGACTATTAAAATTGACCTTAAAAATTGTAATTGTAAATAATAATAATAATAATAATAATAATAATAATAATAATAATAACAATAATAATAATAATAATAATAATAAACATTTGTTTCTGCCACACTAAAAAAATAAGACTTTCTCCAGAAGAAAAAATATATAGCAAATGGAGGATTTCCTTACAGCAGGATAATAATTTTGTCTTCAACTGTATACACACACACACACACACACACACACACACACACACACACACACACACACACACACACACTTACTGTATATAATATAAATATATAGTATATACTGTATGTAAATCATTCAATTTAACACTTAAATATTTTAAAACAATTATGAACTGTTTCTGTAAATTACATTTACATTTAGAGAGCAAACGAATATTCTACTTTTTATATATAGAACAATATACTGTATAGTTATAACATTCAACATAGTTTCAATATGAGTAATCATTAAATTAAATTGAAAGTTATCAGAGATGCTTGAGCGAGTTGCTTTATGTCATTCAAATGGAACAACTACGTCTTGAAACTTCACAGAAAAAAGCTAAAACCACATGGGGACCTATCTTAAGACTTAAGGAATTTAGCATTTTAAGTTTGTAAATCCTCGTCTTTATTTCTAACCTATATATTTATGACACTGGCTTTGTAAATTTGTGAGTATTGTCATCTCTTGTTTATATGTTTATGCTACATATGTTGTGTATATATATATAAATAAATATTTAGATTACTATTCAGTCTTTTTGGATAAAAAAAAATCACTTTATGAATTATTTCAGGTCTTCATAAGGCTAAAAAAGTAAATATTGAAATAAATATGAGGTGTTTTACCAAATTCAATTGTCTCCTTACCTCATTATAGTCATTTTTGTCGTGCATGTGCTTAACAATGTAATTGGCTCCTTCTACAGCTGGCTTCATCTCATTGTACAGCTGTTCCGACACCTCGGAGTCATTACTGGATGTGTACGCTGTGGAGAATGAACACTTTCAATGGAGCAGTGTAATAACACTTGAACACACTCAAACACTGAGCATCATAATGTGAGACTGACTGGCTTTGGGAGTGGGACGAGCGGCCAAACCATGCCTCTCCGACTGCTTCTCGAACATCAGCTCGCTGCGGGATTTAACACTGTAATACTCCTCGGCCTGGGCGATGTACCCCAATGAGCTGGAGCGCCGGGGTAGTGCTGCTTCCGGGCCGGGTTGGTCTTCGACTGGAAGGGACATGTGCAGGAGACGAGGAAGACGCTCCAAAAAGAACTGCAGCAGACAAGATCAACAAAAACATTTTATGTATAGTATATTGTATAGTAAGGATCTTTTGCACAAAATATCAAAAAGAAAAAAGAAGAATCGATTTTGGTTTGATAGTAAACTTATAGTAAACAAATAATTATAAACATAACAGCAAGTAACACTTGCAAATTGTCAAACTGTCAAAAGGGTAACATTTACATGGATCTACAAATGACTATAACAGTGCCACACAGCAAAAGAAAAAAGAAAAGAAAAGATTTTCTTACTCTTTCTAGTCCAAATATCTAAAAATCTTAAATCAAAAAGCATTTTATAGACAAGTATAAAATATAGAATAAATATAGAAATAAAAAGTCAATATTAACTGAATAAATAAAAATAAGCGGGGCCTCACAGTGGCGCAGTGGGTAGCACGTTCGCCTCACAGCAAGAAGTCGCTGGTTCGAGCCTCGGCTGGGTCAGTTGGCGTTTCTGTGTGGAGTTTGCATGTTCTCCCTGTGTTGGCGTGGGTTTCCTCCGGGTGCTCCGGTTTCCCCCACAAGTCCAAAGACATGCGGTATAGGTGAATTGGGTAGACTAAATTGTCCGTAGTGTATGTGTGTGAATGGGTGTGTATGGATGTTTCCCAGAAATGGGTTGCAGCTGGAAGGGCATCCGCTGCGTAAAACATATGCTGGATAAGTTGGCGGTTCATTCCGCTGTGGCGACCCCAGATTAATAAAGGGACTAAGCCGAAATGAAAATGAAATGAATAAAAATAAGCGGTTTATTCCGCTGCGGCGACCCAGGATTAATAAAGGGACTAAGCGGAAAAGAAAAAGAATGAATGAATAAATAAAAGTAAGTTATAAATAGTAAGTAAAATATATAACCAAAAAGAAATAAATCGTGTTTTTGGTTTGAAATAAGAATATTTTACTTACCCCACCGGCAGATTATTTCGCTTGTTTTAAGGACAAACTCACTTAATTCTGCCACTTTATTTCTGAAAACAAAGCATTATTTTTCTTTTCTTTTCTTTTTTTCTTTTTTTTCTTTTTTAGATATTTGGACTAGAAATAAGACAAAAACTCTTAAGTGAACGATTTTCTTTGCAGAAAAATAGTAGTAATGAAACTTTGTAATGAAACACTATACACCTTTGCCATTGCTAAACACAAATTATTTACTTACTAGCAATCAGTTACCAGCAATATTCTGATTTTCATGCTTAATTGAACTTTTTTGTGCTTTGTTTTTCATAAATTTATACAAAATAGTGTAGACTTTTAATATTGGACACATAACTTTTAATGCATATACCATTTGACACCATTATTAAAATGCAATGTTTTCCATTGTGATGTTTTTTTTTTACAGACAAGTAAGAGTCTAACCTCTTTGGTCCATTCTGTCATGACGTGTGTGCTGGGGGTCCGAAAATGCAGGTTCAACACAATGACGCAATTCAACACCACCACAGTGACCAACACCATGATAAACATTAGATACCTGTCAAATCCAGAAACATTTATTATTACTATTTAACAACAACTTGTACTTTTATGCTGTTTTTTTTCTTCAATTACTTATTTAGTCTTGTCATTTTTATGATTCCAGACTATATAAACAACATTCCCATAAAATATATATATGATTTAATGATATAAAAACAGTACCACAATATTTGATTTGACAAAATAGTTTTTCTCCATTGGTTTATCCTGTATCTCCTCCCTTTTTATTTATTTTATTTTTATTTTTTTTTAAATCTACTGTGTATGTTTTACTTTACTTTGTTTGTTGCTTAGATTTGATGTTGTTCTGTATTGTTAACTTTTGAAAAAGCAAAATAAAAATATATATGATTAATATGATGATTTACTACAGCACATATCACAGCAGTGCTGATATACAGCAATATTGAAGTGCTACTCGTGATATTTTATATTATATATACAACAATTTGACGACATAATTGTGCAAATAAAAAATAAAATCAACCACAGAGGGTCTCAAACTTGTCAAATATTGCTCGGCTGTCAGCCAATCAGATTCGAGAACCTGCAAAAACTGTTGTATAAATGATATTACAGCATACTTGACAATTAAAGGAACAGCCATAGACGTCTCAGGCAGACGCTGTGAAATCAGCAGCAGAAACACAGACTGAGCCAGAAGCACAGAGATGGACAATGTCATCTTCTCTCCACCTGAAACAGGACAAAAACATGTTACAGCATCAGCATTCATTCGAAAACAAAAGTACTGCTTCTTTTTCTCAATAGTCTTTAATGATTTTTCTGTGGAATCTAAAAGCTTAAAAATGCAATAAATGGAGGACCACTTACTGTCAGCAGGCAGGTAATAGACGAGCGAGGCCAAGAAAGAGATGAGCACACAGGGAATGATTATATTGACGATGTAGAACAGCGGTTTACGCTTAATGATGAGGTAAAAGGTGATATCCTGGTGCTTGTTGCTTTCTTTCGGGATGCTTTTATAAATGTTCCTCCTGGCAGGCTTGTGTACGATTTCCCATTCACCATTTTCTGCAAAAATAAATAAATCTTATAGTAGGATGATATGAAAGAAATAGAAAATCGTCATGTCAGAGCTCACCTGTGAATCCTTCAGGATCAATGATGATCCATTCCACCCTGTAGGACGTTGTATTTTCCACCTCCTCTTTCAGATTTAAGCTAATCTCTTTAGCGTTGTAAGTTAATGAGCTAATAGAGATAGATGAAGCATTATGGGGCTCATATAAGGCAACAAATACACAATGTAATTCATACAACATTTAAAGGGTTAGTTCACACAGATATGAAAATTCTGTCATCTACTCACTTTTCACCAGCTCAAAACCTTTATGAGTTCTTTCTTCTGTTGAACACAAAAGAAGATAATTTGAAGAATGTTGGGAACCTGTAAACATTGACTTCCATAGTATTTGATTTTCCTACTATGGAAATCGATGGTTAAAGGTTTTCGGCATTCTTCAAAATATCTTCCTTAGTGTTCAACAAAATAAAAAAAATTATAATGTTTTGGTAACACGTGAGGGTGAGTAATTTATGAGTAAATTTTCTTTTTTGGGTGAACTATCCCTTTAATGTGGAAAAGTACCTGAACTTCAGTGAGCAGTTCTGCCAATCAAAAGGGAAGTAGTTGACATTTATAGAGCAGGAGCTCCGAAATATAGCTGGAGGCAACCAGTACATATCTCCATTGGAATAAATCAGCACGTTACAGTAATAGGCCACCTGGAACTGGGCATCGTTGCTGTTTAAAAGAAACCAAAAAAAGTAAAAAATGAACGTAACGAACTTCTTTCATTAAAAATAAATATATATTTAAATCACAGAATGATGGCATACTTGTTTTCAAGAACAATTTCTGGCAACCACACCATACTTGGTGGTAGACGAAGGATAGGAATGTCATACTCTGATTCATTCCAGGTAAGTCTATAATCTTTCCAGCCCTTAAACACACACACACACACACACACACACACACACACACACACACAC
>CAIGQW010001174.1:714431-747943 GCA_903798125.1 Danio choprae
CACTGATCCAAAAGTGTACATATACAGTAAACAAATAATCATTGGATATAAAAATCATGTAACTGTAAATTGACGTGAAGGCCTACAATTTTCTAATTCAAATTCAAAACTCTAAACTAAATAATAAAACATGTCGCATTAGAGGCCATTTACCCAATTTTCCATTCTTGCGCGCTACTTTTTAAAATTGTTTTTCTATGTAAAAACACGCTTGATGGATGTGTATTTTTCAGCACCTCGCACATGTGTGCCACATTTTTAAGACACCCTGTCAGGTTAAATGAATTTCAGCTTTTACATGCTGCACCACTCATCAATGTCAGTTACAAAGCAATGGACCAATCAGAAGAATTCAGAGGCAGGACAAGCGTTACAAGTTTCTGTTGACGGTAGCAAGTTGGCATAATAATTTTTTTTTTTTAAGTTAACATGGTGGAGGAGGCACTTTTTAAAAACCATTCCTGTGTGCTGCATCTTGTGTTTTTCAGATGCAAAATGCACACACTTCTCTAACTGTCAAAGCTCCAATAAAAAAAACAACTGAGGGCTCAGCGCCTCATGTAAAATGGTCAGATAAAACTAAACTAAGCATGCAGCCCGTGATGGCTTTACAATTGTAGTTTGCTTTTGAAAACACTATAGGGTGAGTGGGTGGTTGGGTCAGTCAGTCAATTTCTAGCAAGATGTTGAGATTTCCAGAAACATACACAGCAGCCCCTGGTGGATTTACAAGAAATGGCACGTATGAGAAAACGTGCCACAGTAACATATTTGAGATTGTCAAAAAATGTACACCGTAAACTGCAAGAAGATCCAGTACAAGGTACATATTTGTCTGTTCTCAAAAATGTAGCATTGGACACATATTTCCAATGAGGCTGGGTTGGCTCAAATATATTCTCAGCATGTGGAAAAATGCTTTGGTGGACGTGCACCCTTATTAAATGTGCTCAATAAGGGTGCAATTCAATTCAGTTCAATTCAATTTGTTTATCCCCTATAGAGTGCACTATATGCATTTACCACCATAAAGTACAGAGTCATTTCAGCTGCAGCTTTAGTGTCGATTTACAGGGGCGTGACACTTCAGATTATTGAGAGCATTCAATTGGACAGAAAATCTTATGATTGCAGAGTGATGTCATCAAAATTGTTTATCCATATTGGAGAAAGTGAGAGACTGTATGTTTTGAATGCGTATTCTGAATGTGTTTTGGAGCGTGTTAGATTACAGATGACCAGTCCAACAAAAAACATCAATTGTGATGTCATGGGGACTTGTTGTGAAAATGTTTGATCTGATAATGAATGGCAATTCAGTTGTGACTCAGTGCATGTGTGAATGTGACCCATAATTCACTCTTCATTAGCTCACTGTGGGACTTCGCTCAAACACAGACTGCTGGAATGTGTTCAAGTAAAATTGGGCCAGTGTGTCTCTGGACCATGAGTCAGTGTGTGGGTGCTTTGAACAGATGTGGACATCTAAGGGGTTCCTTCTGATTATATACAGTACTCAACTTTTTCAGATTATCATGAAGAAAACTTCAATAGCATTTTTATGCAAGGATATCAGTCTTTTTTAAATGTTGGTTTTAATAATGTTAAAGTAAATGGAGTTTGCAATAACCTTTTGGGGAACACTTTACAATAACAGTACATGAATGATGATGTACTAATATGTAAATAAATACTGCCTGAATCAGACAGAAAAGGAAGAGCACACAGCTGAACCTCACGCCTGCTCTCTAAAATAAAATCTGATATGTGTCTTTCATGTATATTCGGAATAAGCACGGGCAAGTAATATAAAATGTTCTCATATCTTTTGCGAGTTTTATTATTTTATTATTTGAGATGTAGAATGCAAAGAAAGCGGGCACATAGACAGACACTGAAAGCGGACGCATAGAGAGACACTGCACGTGCTGCTGAAGATTGTGGGTGTTTACAGCGGTTTGACTGATAAATATGAATTTGTAGCTAAATTGTTTACGGTGCCAAACAGCATTTGTCGTTGTTTACATCTTTGTTTATGTCCTTCCTACAACATATCGTTAACGCTAGAAACATGTAATAGATCAATTTTAACAAATAAAAATACTTATAGGTTGTGGCTCACAATCCACAGCTTTGTCGGTTGGAGGAGTTTTAACCGAATCCAGCACTGAACTGGGAAAGATTCTGGAAGCTGTCCTTTGTCAAATGCTAATTATATATTTTTTTATAATTCTCTGGAACATAATTAAAATGAAATTGTAAGCACTTCTCTCTTTGTGTCGTGTCCTTTGGAAGCCCAAATACAGAAACAGAATGAGCTTTGTGGAAATAGCGGCGTTTGGACGGCATTTTAGCTTTCATTGCTATAACATTACAGCGCCTCTGGCCACGCCCCTTTGCTGCGCAGGGTGTATGTGTGCATATAACCGGAAGCCCTTGTTATCTCAATAGCCCGGATGCATTTTTTGTAGTCCCCAAACTTCGTTTGCTGTAGGCTTTGCTAAGCTAACTCTGTAAAAGCCAATGTCTCCCTTTGCATTGAACTTTGAGCATATTACATTCAGAGATGTTATTTATGTTCACACAGCTACATTACACATCAACTAGTTTAAAATATGATATCGTAGTGGACCACCCCTTTAAGATCCTGAATAAGAACTACTATTTGTACAGTACATTATTACATATCCCTTCAAATGTGATACATTTATTATTCTCACTCACAATAAAAATGAACACATTTCACAGATACACAACCTTTGGTTGTTAAAAAAAAACTGAGATTCCAGAATAAAAGAGATAGAAATTCACTTGTTAACTTAAGCATTATAAAAAGCAATTACTTTACTTTAAAAAGTAAGTACATTTACATTACATTTAGTCATTTAGCAGACACTTTTGTGCAAAGCTGTTGACTTAATTTTATAAACATGCCCATATTATTAATTTTAAGGCAATAGGTTTGCATTTTTAAATGTAATAATCGATTTAAAAACAATGTTTTTACTCAGTTTTTAAAGTCAACAATTTGCTTTTTACAGTGTTTTTATAGTATTAACCACTGATTATACTGTATAAAGATCAGGGGTATTAAATCAGTATTAAAGGTTTTTAAACTATGGTAATTGTTTTGTGTTAAACTTCATTCATACATACACTATACCTGTCAAAAAGTTTAGGGCCAGTCCAATTTTTAAATGTTTTAAAATAAGCTTATCCTGCTCACCAAGGCTGCATATATTTAATCAAAAATACAGTACAAATTGTAAAATTGTGAAATGTTATTGACTGTTTTGAATAACTGAAATCATCCATCTATCCATTTTCTTTTCGGCTTAGTCCCTTTATTAATCTGGGGTAGCCACAGCAGAATGAACCGCCAATTTATCCAGCAAATGTTTTACACAGCGGATGCCCTTCCAGCTGCAACCCATCACTGGGAAACATCAATTCACACACATACACTATGGACAATTAAGCTTACCCAATTCACCTATAGCGCATGTCTTTGGACTGTGGGGGAAACCGGAGCACCTGGAGGAAACCCACGCGAACACGAGGAGAACATGCAAACTCCACACTGAAATGCCAACTAACCCAGCCGAGGCTCGAACCAGTGACCTTCTTGCGCTGAGGCAATCGTGCTACACACTGTGCCACCACGACTCCCCCTTCAGAAATCACTCTAATATTAATTATTATTATTATTATTATTAATATTATTAATGGTAATAGTAATAAAAACAATAATTACTGGAGTAATAATTTCATTTGAAACTACATACAATAAGAAAGCAGTTATTTAAAATTGTAATAAATGTTTAACAATTTAAATTTTTTTTTAACATTTAATAAATGATGAACAATAATTTTCTTTAAAAAAAACATGATAAAAAACAAAAAACTGACCTTTCACCGGTAGTGTATGTTTTTGTTCTTAATGTGAAAAGACCTTCAGAAAAGCAATAAATTGTAAAGCACCAAAATGTGCATCACTACAAAACCCCAAAACAGTACTTAAAGTTGTATTATTTTATGCATCCTCAAATATCCCTTCTGCTGAGTTCTAAAAACAATATTTCTGCCCTAGATTTGCTTTTTCCAAAATAACCTTCCATTTCGAACATCACACACTGACCACAGATGACCTTCTCACATGCTGATGTTTGAGCACATCAGTTCTGGCATTTCTTGAGCGTGAGTCAGGCAATTTTCTTTGAAGCGTGTGCTGTCATCCATCGCCATGGCAACCTTTCCAGCACTCAATAGTAGACTGTATTATAAGAGTAAGACGAGAGACTCTTTTCACTAGTGAGAAACATCCATTCATCACGGCACAATGTCAAGCTTTCGAAATTATAATATGAACGAGAAGAGGAAAATGGGAATTAATAAATGAATAGTGTAACAGACACATAACACGTCATTTAACTGAGCCACATTCCCACTGCAACGTCTGAGCAAATGCTTTCTTCATTGAAATATTTGATATTTTAACACATTATAAAAAAGTTCCAAAAAGAAGTTTCACAGTGTCACCACAGAAAAAAAACCCAAACATTTTAGTTCTCCAAAGAACCTTTCACTTAAGAATTCTTGAAAGAACCCTTTCCTTCCTAGTGTAAATATTTGATAAAGAATCGTTTTCCAATGTAATGAACGTTTTGTGGAATTCCATAGATGTTGGGTTCTTCGCAGAACCCTCAATGCCAATGAAGAACCATTACTTTTAAGAATGAATTTTCTACTTACCTCTCTATTAAGAGTGTGTTTTCTACTTACCTCTTGTTTTGTTTTTAAAACTAAAACTTCATCTGATTTGACTGCTGGACTGCTCCATTACTGGGGGGTGGAGGACAAATTTGTGCAGATGTAATAATGACAAGTGATGTTTATTTATAAACTAATTTTGAGAGGATCTCATGCTTATGATTGTCCACGGCTGGTCCTGCATTAGCTAACACATAATTCACCAATCAGACGATTCCTAACTAACTATAAATGGCCACAGCCATAGTGAGGCCAGCAGGGGGCGCTCAACCTGCAGTCTGTGTGAGACTGCAGTCTCCCAATCATCCCCATTCACTGAATTAGCTCTATTACTGCCTCTCCACTCCATATATCGCTGGTGTGTGGTGAGCGCACTGGCGCCATTTTCCTGTGGTTGCTGTCGCATCATCCAAGTGGATGCTGCACACTGGTGGTGGTGTGGAGTGACCCCTCCTCATTATTGTGAAGTGCTTTGGGTGTATGGCCATACACAATGAATGCACTATATAAATACACACATTACATTACTTATTGGTTAAATCCACCACTGATTGGAAATATGTCACAACGTTGAAGTAAGTTTGTATAGATACTTTTAGTACACACAAACTTTAACAGGTAAGTTCTTGCAGAAAACTCCATTACCCATAAAGCTATACAGAAAAGTCCACCAATCAGAGGATCACAGCAACCAAAGTTTACCAAAACAGCAATTTGGTTTGGTTCAAGGCTTATTAAATTACATCAAAAACCAGCTCTGCTGAAAAAGAGGGTGGGCACTAATGCATTAGCTCAGCTGCTCATTTATTGGTCCAATCAGGAGAACTTAGAGGCGGTGAAAGCATAAACTATGGTGCAAGTATGCAATTTTGCTTCTTTTTTCTTTTCTTTTTTTGTCGATGAAAGGCAGTATTTTATTTATTTATTTATTTATTAGATTTTAAAAACTGTCATTTATACTTTTAAGGCTTCTCAATGGTAAGCTTAAATGTACAAATTCATTTTTATTGTGTTTTATGTGAGCGGCTTGATATATTACAAAAAAGAGACCTGGAACTTGGAAATAAAGGCGTTGCAAAACAACATTATATATGTAAAATTCTACTGAAATTGTAGCATTTTAACTAGTGGTCTCAAGCCTATTACATTACTAACAATATTCAGTATAGTTATTAAAAAGGACTAATACTGCCTTCTCATTCAACCAAGCTAATATGAAAACTCTCACTTCTTCTGTGTTTTGGTAGATCACACTCTAATGATAATAAGTTGACTGCGGTGACTCATGCTCTTTTGTGCTCTTGGTTCAATCTGTGAGGTCTCTGAGCAAACCAGTGGAATTATTGCGGTAGAGAAAAGCAAACTGGCAATATGAGGCACACAGACATCCGAGCGTCCGCTGGCTCCTCATTGTCTGTTACATAAGTTTCATGCACTATGCTGATAAGACTTGAAAAGGCAGGCTAAAAACTTACATAAAGACTCATGTAGATCTCTCAGAGCTGAGACAGACTAAGAAAAATACTTGGAAGCAGCAAATATATGCATTTAGCTTCAGACGTATTAACATTTGACATATTTGACTCAATAAAAACATAACTGTGGCATAAATGCTCTTGTGTTGTTTATCTGTATGAATGTAAACAATGCCATCTGAACCTTAACACATCAAACATATTAAAAAATGAGTCTCAGTCTGCTTCCAATTTAACTCTGATTAATAAACAAAACATGAATCAAAGACATCTATAGAAAAAACAAAAACAAAAGATGATGCTGAAAAATTTAACCATTAAAACACATAATGCTCATGCATACCTGTTTTTACATGTCAAATGTGTAATGTTTTCCATTACAGTTCAATACTGGCATCTGCAATGCATGTATAATCAGTGTTTGAACATTCAGCAGAGAAATGTAAACCACACTGAACTAAACTGAACTTTAACTCTGAAATCTGGACTTTACTAGAACTATGTTAAGCTGCTTTGACACAATCTACATTGTAAAAAGCGCTATATAAATAAACTTGAATTGAATTGAATAATTTTTGTTTTTGGTCCAACAAAGGAAGTGAAATAAATTACAAGTGTGAACACACCCCTATCTCTTAAAAGTGACCGATCATTAAAAAAAATCACATGAGCATGATGCATGAGCACAGTTTGTGTAAACAACTAACCTATAATGGTAAAAATCTACTTTCCCATTTTAAAATCCCTATAGAGATGCAGTGTCTAAAAACATGCTGTTCCAGATTTCCACCCGTTGTGATATCACAATCCCCATCCATGACTTTTAGACCAATGGTCTGTTAGCATAGATAAATAGTAATACTAAAGGGACACTAAAGGGTGTGTGTCCACCGAACAGTTTTTGCGGTGCAGAAATGTCAGCTGAGCATTTTTTTTCCTGTTGTTGTCAATGGAAAGGCTTTTTTATTTTTATTTTTAAACGCTGGTTGTGTAGCCAATCACTGAGCATATGTTTTACACTCTGTGCTGAGTGCTCTACATTTTTTAAACACATTGACAGTTGGAGAAGCGCTCACAGTTGACTGTTTTCTGAACAGCGCTGACATTTCTACTGCACAGAAAAATGGACACGCACCCTAAGAGATCTTTAGTTTGATGCTCACAACATGCAGCATCTGACGGCTGGAATTCTGTGTGTTAGCTTCAGATTTGACTTCAGACTGATGAGGTTTTAAAAGACAAACAAAACTACAATGTCAACTAAACCATTCCTATGCTCTAATCCCTTCAAAGAGTTAACCCTCTACTGTAGAGTGACCATTTGGAAGGGATTAGGCCATAGTAATGAGCCCTTTGAATGGAACTCAGTGTGCTACACCAATCAACTTCCCTGCACAAAGGATCAAGGAGCCAGGAGAGTTCACCACCCTGAAAGTGGCCAGTTTTGAGCACTTAGATTTGGAACGACACTTCAATATGGCTGTTTTAGCTGTGCAGTGTTAATGCTTGGAACGCACCAAGAATCTTAGAAACACTGGCTATAAATCTCTGCCTTCAGTAGGAAATGAGGTGGGGAGCAGCAGCTCATTTGCATTTAAAGAGACACACATGAAAACAGAATGTTTTTGCTTCTATTCCAAATTGGGACTCTATAGTAAACCAATTTTTTGGGGATATTTTGAGCTGAAACTGTGCAGACACATTTTGGAGTTGCCAGTAACTTTACATTTTACTTGAATTACCATTATCTTGGTTATATTCTGAAATATACTCTGAAACTAATGAACAAATTTACAAAAACACATTGGGGCCCTGCTCCAAAATGAATCTATTGTTGATGATCTGAAAACACGTCTTGTTGGTTCATCCATCTTCAACAGAAAATGATTTAAGCAAGAATCACTCCATCTGGTTTTCTCCCCAGCATTTATTGTTCAGAGGCTTCAGGAAAAGTAGGGCAAGACGTCTGTCCGTCTCTCCTGCCACCTCTGCAGGCCCCAGGGATGGCATTGTTCTGGGTGCGTGGATGAGATTTTTGTGGGTGACAGGACACTTCTGCCTTGTCTTTCGGCCTATCCTTCTGTTTCAACTCGTTTTCTTCTGCTATATGGCTTTGACATAAAAATCTGATGACAGCGTAGATTGTCTCATAACTTGAAGCACGAGTCCTGAAGCATAGAGTTAGCAACATGTCTTTCTTGCACATGATCGCAGCTCTCATGCCTTGAAGGAACAGTTCATATACATCATTTATGTCTTTCCAAAATAATAAAGCGGTTTATTTTGTATTGACAGTTTTGGTAAGACTCTTCTTTCACTATTTTTTAATAATTTATATGAATGACTGGCTAGTTTATTAGTAACCTATAATATACAGCTATTTTAGACAGATACAACACTAATGCTTGGTTTATGTGAAGGGAACACATGCATTGCGTTACTTGCGCTATTTGTGTTGAAAATGCAATTGAGGCAATTTCTTTGCATTTTTTTGCCAATCGCCTCATGCATTCCATGTCATTCACGCCAACCGTCAGAATTTCGGTCACTTCTATTCGCACATTTGCATTGACTTTGTAGGCCGGTGTAATCTACTCATGTATTTACAAGTAAGATGCACACTGAAATAAAACATAATCTAATAAAGATTATGGGTGGTCATGAATAAGCAGCAAATTTAACTATTTTAAAATATTGAACTACTTTCTGGCTTTTATTGTTAATTCAATATTTTGTGTCTAAATCACTTTATAATCATTTAGAATCAAGCTATATGATTATAATTCAGAATAAGCAAAGCTTTTGGCTGGTTTAGTTCAACAGGTTTTAGATTATACATTTAAATAAATCATGCTTTGATGAATCATAATTATTATAGAAAGACAACTTAACATAAAAAGTTCAAATTGCAGTTTGAAATTAAAAAAGATGGAATTCTGAGATAAATGAATTTGAAATTGACAGTCAAAATTAAAATATAAAAGTTATGGTCAAAACCATGACTTATGATATCATAAATGTGATTTTCTTTTTATCGGATAACTTATTCCATTATTATAATTTACTAAAGTTTATTATTTTATATTTATGCAGCAGAAACTGCATTTAAACTGCGCTTAAAATAAGCTGCGCTTTAAAGGAATCTAATTTCTAAGAGTCGACAGGTGCATAAACACATTTCAAAACATCCCTACAACACTGTTCCTTATAACCTTCATAACCTTCATACATTGGCAAAAAACCTAAAAACAAATGTATTTATCGTGGCGTGAACTGAACTGAACTGTAAGTACATTAGCATTAGTCTCAGCATAAATTTGGGCCATCCGTCCTGCATTGTTTCTAAAATTCCCTCCAGTTGATAGCTCAAGAACAGCCCATAAAAGCCGATTACAGGTTCTGTGTGTGTGTGTGTGTGTGTGTGTGTGTGTGTGTGTGTGTGTGTGTGTGTGTGTGTGTGTGTGTGTGTGTGTGTGTGTGTGTGTGTGTGTGTGTGTGTGTGTGTGTGTGTGTGTGTGTGTGTGTGTGTGTGTGTGTGTGTGTGTGTGTGTGTGTGTGTGTGTGTGTGTGTGTGTGTGTGTGTGTGTCTCAGGAGGCTGCCTGCTTGTTGAAGGCTCACTTGCTCCAATCAATGTGGCAAGCCTGGCTTCTTTAGGCAGCTGCGTGATGTGCTTGCCTGGATCAATGAGCAAGAGCTGCCAGCCTGTTACCCACTGATTCTTATTAAAACAAAGAATGACTACAGATACTCAGGAGACAAGTTGAGACAAAGGACATTTGTCTCTGCACACGTATATGTGGAGGTAAAAAAAAAATGCTGTGGAAAATGTTTTTAAAAGAAGCCTATTCTGCTCACCAAAGCTGCATTTATTTGATCAAAAATTGTGACAAATGATTACAATTTAGGATAACTGTTCTTATTGAATTTATAATACTACTGCTTCCGATTTTTGTGGAAACTGTGATGTCGTACCATTCAAAAATATTATTAAAATGTATTTATTGATGTAGGATACATCAAATTGTTCAAGACTGAAAGAAAGCAATTTCTAATGTTATATTGTTTAAAATTAATTATTTAAAATTATTGCTGGGTGTTTTCCAGTGATGGGTTGCAGCTGGAAGGGTATCCGATGCGTAAAGCATATGCTGGATAAGTTGGTTCATTCCGCTGTGACGACCCCAGATTAATAAAGGGACTAAGCCAAAAAGAAAATTAATGAATATTGCTGGGTGACACGGTGGCTCACTGGTTAGCACTGTAGCCTCACAGCAAGAAGGTTCCTGTTTCAGGTCCCAGCTGGGTCACATGGCATTTCTGTGTGGAGTTTGCATGTTCTCCCCGTGTTTGCGTTGGTTTCCTCCGGGTGCTCCAGTTTCCCCCATAGTCCAAACACATGTGGTACAGGTGAATTGAATAAACTAAATTGGCCGTAGTGTGTGAATGTGTGTGTATGGATGTTCTTCAGTACTGGGTTGCAGCTGGAAGGGCATCCGCTGTGTAAAACATATGCTGGATAAGTTGGGCATTCATTCCGCTGTGGCGGCCCCTGATGAATAAAGGAACTAAGCCAAAGGAAAATGAACGAATGAATGAAATTGTTGCTGTTATTTTAAACTTTCTTTTCATCAAAGAAAATAAAATATCTCAGCCTGATCTCACAAGTAAACATAACTGTTTTACAAATTGTCTGAAAAGTGGCTAATTCGTACAAATTCATACAATTGAATTTTTATGAAAACATACAATTTTTTAAAAGGATGCATACCCCCAAACCCGACACCTAACCCTACCCCTCATTAGATGATGATCAAATCATACTAACATTTACAAATGAGAACGTACAAATTCATACGAGTTAGCTACTAAATTAAAAAGTTATGAATAACCAAATTGTGTTGAAGAACTCTAATGTATCACAGTTTACATTAAACTACGAAGCAGGTAAAATGATAATTAGTAGAATATAAGAAAGATTGACTACTAGTAAAAACTGATCATAACAGAGTAGCAAATTAGCATACTTACTTACTCCCAGGGCCATTTATATCAAAGTTGATACTTAGCCGTACCACTAAATAGTGGAGTTATAATGCTGCAAATTCTGCTTTAAATCTCTACATTCATTCATTCATTTTCCTTTGGCTTAGTCCCTTATTCATCAGGGGTCACCACAGTGGAAAGAACCACCAACTTTTCCGGCATGTTTTATGCAGCAGATGCCCTTCTAGCCCCAACCCATTACTGAGAAACACCCATACACTCTCGAATTCAAACACGAACTCATACACGTCCAATTTAGTTGATCCAATTCACCTATAGCGCATGTCTTTGGACTGTAGGGGAAACCAGAGCACCCGCAAACTCCACACAGAAATGCCAACTGGTGCAGCCAGGACTCGAACCAGAGACCTTCTTGCTGTGAGGTGACAGTGCTAACCACTGAGTCACCGTGCCACCCTAAATCCCTACATTCAATGATAATTTTTTTCAAATTGTAATAATATTTAACAATTTTACAGTTTTTGTTGTATTTTATTTCATTTTTTTCAATAAATAAAGCCTTGCTGAGGAGAATAGGCATCTTTTTAAAATATTTGATAAAATGGATCCCAAACATTTGACTGGCGATGTATGTATTTGTGAATATATCAATGCAAATTACCTCAGGACTTAGTTGAAGAACTTGGATCAGCATTAAAAGCTTGCTCAAGGGAATGCATTGACCTTCCTGTTTCTCCGAATTAAGCGGGCCCTTCGGTGACTGGCGTGTGGCCATGTGTTGATACGTCCCCAGATGTCATTGACGTGTGTTTTTCAATAGGGGCAGGATGGAGGACTCGTCCAGGTCCTGTCCATTGATGGCTTTCTGAGCAGTTCTGTGGTAGAAGAGAAGAACAGTGAGTACAATCACTACAGTAATAAATCAATACGTCCTTCCAGCGAGCCAAGAAACATCTCCTGCCGATCAAACGATCTGATGAGGGGAACGAATAATCAATAATGCTCCAGAGTGTTTGTGCGAGGTGATGAAGCGTTAAAATGTTTCTCATAATTGCCAGCTGTATTAATTGTCATTGATCAGTGACGTTTACCAACATACACAGATCTTTCTTCAGAAAAGGAGGCTTTGATGCACCTATAGGGATGACTTAATTCAGTCATTTCACTTTTATGGCAAAGATTAGATTATTTTCATTGCATTTAAAGTAAAAAACAATTAACATAAACATAAGAGGCTGAGAAAAATGCATATTTTAGAAGAATTTTTTAAAGGGCACTTAGAGGTTTTTGCATATGAGCTCTTTATATGTAAAATACTATGACATTAGCTTTATTGCTGGACAAAACAGACATTTTATTCCTAAACTGTATAGAAAATAATGTCTTCTAAAAGACAAAGACAGAGAAAACAACAAGAACATTACAGCTATACTTAAAATGCTGTTTTGTGACTGTATTTATGAGATTGAATACAGATTGTATGTCCTTAGTGTTACAGCAATATTTCCCTGTGGTATGAAAAATCTTATCATGTTGATATTTTTATAATATTATATCAAAGTTAGAATTTCCAATATCATGACAACTGGAATGTTTGCAAAAATACAAAAATGAAAAGTAAGTATTTTAAGTAAGTCTGATTTCTAAAAATGAGACCAGCAGCTTCTTTCCTGGAGTCGTGAACACAGGGAAAAACTCTAAAAGACAGTGCAAGCAAAACTAACATCATTTGTTACATTTTCCCTTTATACACTCAACTTCTCAGTGATCTCTGCGTCTCTCTTTTCCCCAGTGGAGAGGTGCATGAATCAGCAGTCTAATTACCAAAGTTTCTGGCTGCTTAACCAACTTTTTCGACACAGAAGTTTTCAGTTCTTTAGACAGGGAAACCCAGTTCCCTTTTCAGTCAGATTCAATAAAACTCACAACATTTACTGAAACAAAACATGGGCACACTTAGCCTATATACTATAGCCTATATAAAGATGAAGTCAAAATGATTAGCCCTCCTGTGAATTTTTTTTTCATTTTCAAATATTTCCCAAATGGTGTTTAACAGAGCAAGAAATTTTTCTACAGTATTTCCTATAATATTTTTTCCTCTGAAGAAAGTCTTATTTTTTTTATTTTGGCTAGAATAAAAGCAGTTTTACTTTTTTTTTTAAAATGATTTTAACGTCAGTATTTGTATTACCCTTAAGCAATATTTTTTTCCGATTGTCTACAGAACAAACCAATGCCTAATTACCCTAACTTAGCCTAATTAACCTAGTCAAGCCTTTAAATGTCACGTTAAGCTGAATACTAGTATCTTGAAAAATATCTAGTAAAATGTTATGTACTGTCATCATGGCAAAGATAAAAGAAATCAGTCTTTTATTCATTCATTCATTCATTTTCTTTTCGGCTTAGTCCCTTTATTAATCTGGGGTTGCCACAGCGGAATGAACCGTCTAAAAGAAATCAGTCATTAGAAATTAGTTATTAAAACTATTATGTTTATAAAAATGTGTTGAAAAAAAATCTTCTTTCTAAAAATATACAAGGGGGGTAATAATTCAGGAGGGTTTATGATTCTGACTTCAACTGTATAACTTCAAATTTCTATAACAAACTTTTAGAAATACAAAAGCTGTTCAAATATCTGAGTAACAGAAAAAACTGAAACCAGACCAGCATTATTCAGATGTGAAAACGTGAGGAACAACGTGGGGGTGAATCAACCTCAATTAGCATTGACGGTAACTTACCATTTTTATCAACAAACCCTGAGCGCTCCATAAGCTGCCGGCCAGAGATTGTTTTGGCACCTGCTGAAGTTCCTGTCTGTTTCTGTCACGCTTATGTGACCTACATTTTAAAACGTGCCGCGAGGCTGGATTCCCTTCTCAAGAGAAGAGAGAGAAAAGAGAAACACTAGGTAGATTAGAGATCTGCTGCTTTTGTGTATTTATTTACAGCTCGGCAGGGGTTTACCTCACGATTTTCGCAATTTATCCTGTAGCTAATAATATCTGCACGTTACGGATCAAGCAACATTTGATAGGGTAACGGAGACATCAATGTCAGTCAAAATTCAATGTCAGAATAGAGAATTTAGAGAGCTATTTTTTACTGTACAGCGGCAATCAGTTGTTTTTAGATCAAATTGAATAAACTAGGGCTGCACGACATTGGAAAAATGTGACATTGCGATGTTTTATTTTTCGGAGATATATATTGCGATATACTGTATCTATACAACTGATTGAATGGCACTATTTGGAAAGAATTTACAGTCACACTTCATTTTAATGAATCCATTAACTATGACTTTTGCTTCAATGAGCTCCTAATTTGCTCTTTATTAATAATTATTAAGGTAGTTTAGGTATTGGGTATGACGTAGAATAAGATCATGCAGAATATGTAGTTTATAAGCAGCCAATATTTCAATAACATGCATGCTAATAAGCAGTTAGGTAATAGTGAGAACTAGTCTCTAAAGTGTTATCAAATGCATTCGTTTTGATTGGGATGATTCTGTAGGGGAGTGAATCATGCATAAAATGTAATAAACAAATTACAAGCATAGATAAATACAATAAAGCAAAGATTATTCTTAATAATCCTGAATACTTTAATCTGTCTCTCAAGCCTTAAAAACATGCAAATGATATAATTTCACTCTATTACGGTTAAACTCTGCAAGAACTCCATAAATCTCATGTTCTGAACTGTGACTCTAACTTAAATATAATGGACTCAACATTGCATATCTATGCGATGTGATTATTGCGGATGCACACATTGCGATATCAATGCTGAAACGATATATTGTGCAGCTCTAATATAAACACCATATAAAATCTTATTCATGCATCTCAGATTTGTAATAAAACTCATAAGAATCAAATAAAATCTCAAAAATAATAATAATTTAAAAGTAAAATAAGAAAAATAATACATAAAAAAGAGTACTGCCATCATAAATTATTTTCAGGGGATACAATTGTACATCAAGTTACATTGTGTTACATTGTAGTTACCTCATATTACTTTGGTGATAGGTTATTTAACCTCTAAAGGTACATATCTGAATATCTTGTAATACTTTTCCACCTCTTCATAAAAATATCAGTCTTCATTCAATCGGATCATTCAAAACAGTTTTCTCATTCATCACTGTGTAGCGCTGACAAGTCAAATCACTCCACTGAATTATTTTGTACCAAACACGTGTTTCTCATAGCATGTCCAATTCATTTGAGTGAATTAGTCTCCTCTTCTATGCGTAGCGCTGGAAAATGTGACTCATTCTATTGAATTGGCTTCCTCAAATTTTAAATCATCTTTTCGAGTAAAAAGCATTGTGCAGAGCTTTTCATTTCATCCGATTTTAGCTAAAGTTCTTTTTTTTACTTTCTCATCTGAAAAATGTTTGAATAGAATAGAATAGAACAATATAGCAAATAAAAAATGGTCACAGTTTATTTTAAGGCAAAATTCTTGCTATTAACTAACCATTAACTAAGACTTTTAGCTCAATAAACTATACTCATTTGTTGATTAGTAATATTAGTAAGGTAGCAGTTGATTTTGGATACTGAGTACTAGGGATGTAGAGTATATCATATAAGTACTAATAAACAGCCAATATCTTAAAGCACACGTGTCAATTCCAGTTCCTGGAGGGCAGCAGCCCTGCACAGTTTAGTTTCAACCCTGCTTCAACACCCTTACCTGTAGGTTTCAAACAAGCCTGAAGCACTCAATTAGTTTGATCAGGTGTGTTTAATTAGGGTTGGAACTAAACTGTGCAGAGCTGCGACCCTCCAGGAACTGGAATTCACACCTGTGTCTTAAAGGGATAGTTCACCCAAAAATTACATTTGCATGATCCAAAATCTTTTCCGAAATGTCTTCTGTTGAACACAAAAGAAGATATTTTGAAGAAAGCTGGAAACCTGTAACCATTGACTTATGGTATTTATTGGTCTTACTATGTAGATGTCAATGGTTACAGTTTTCAGCTTTATTCAAAATAGTATCTTCTTTATTGTTCAAAAGAAAAAGACACTCAAAGGTTTTAAACACTTGAGGGTTAATAAGTAGTGATTTCTGTTTTATTAGGTAATAGTGGATATTGGTACTTAAACTAAAGTGTTACCAATATAGTAAAAATATTTTTTGATATAGGTGTTGATGTAATGATGGCTGACTTTGTTTTTGAATCAACCTTCCTTTAAGACTTCCATGGAAACATACATATTTAAAGAGTTGAGACCAGTTACATCCATTAAACTTCCTGAAGTCTTGTCACGAACAGTACACAATGTGGACCAGCAGTGAAACCCTCTTCTTGTAAGTGAGCTGTAAAATCTGCTAAACTGAACTGACTTTATTCATAAACCAAAACCAAAATAAGAACAAAATTAAGAATGCTAAATAAATGTGATGCTTAGAGCACGGTTCAGAACTTATTTCTTGCACATCCCACAATTTTGGACAAAGCTGTTAATTTCACCATGCTCTCAGCTAAACGTTCTGTTGTTGTTCTCTCACTCCCAAAGTGTTCCAACATCTGTGTTCTGTTACATTTTAGATAAACAAGCAAGTCTGCAACTTCATACAGTTTATACTGACCAGGAACCGATCAGGCTGTCAACCAAAATCAGCAGATTTAAAAAAAGAAAATACTCTTTAACATTAAGTAGACTTAGAATACGTTTACACTGCCATGATGCACTTTTAAAAAATTTTCATTGCCATTTTTGTTTTGCACAAGATATACGTATTACATCACAAAATCCTGTCTTTGTACATAACAGAGTTTTCAAGCCTTAAAACTACAACTGTTGTGTAGATGAACAGCCAAAAAGCATAACAAGATTTTTTGTTGTTGTTGAAAATGGTGTCGAGTAAACACCCGCTTAATACAAACTACTTCTATAAGAGTTCCATGAAATATACATATTTAAAGAGTTTCACAGTGAGACCCATTAGACTTGTTAAAGTCTTGTCACATATATTATGCAGACAGGAAAGTGAAATCCTCTTCTGGGAAGTTAGCTATATCTTACAAAACTGAACTGATCTGAACTATGAACAAAAATAAATAAATAAAACAATAATAATATAAGCGATTCTAAGGGCCCACATACTTTTGGGGCCCCCAGAATTACTACTAGGGTGCCCAATCTCCAACACAATTGGCCCAATCTCCAACACAATTGAAAAATTAAGCAGTTTGAAGTAGCCCCTCATAGCAGTTTGAACAAACAGAAAACATTGTTTGGGGTTGGGGGAGGAGTGGTGGGGGTAGTTAGGACGATTCTAATGGCCCACGTACTATTGGGGCCCTCAGAGTTACTATTAGGGGGCCCAATCTCCAACACAATTTGCCCAAACTCCAACACAATTGAACAATTAAGCAGTTCGATGTAGCCCCTCATAGTAGTTTAAACAAACAGAAAATATAATTTAGGGTAAGGGGAGAGTGGTGGGAAAAGTTAGGACGATTCTAAGAGCCCACGTACTTTTGGGGCCCCTAGAGTTACTATTAGGGCGCCCAATCTCCAACACAATCGGCCCAATCTCCAACACAATTGAACAATTAAGCAGTTTGAAGTAGCCCCTCATAGTAGTTTGAACAAACAGAAAACATAATTTGGGGTAAGGGGAGAGTGGTGGGAAAAGTTAGGACGATTCTAAGAGCCCACGTACTTTTGGGGCCCCCAGAGTTACTATAAGGGGGCCCAATCTTCAACACAATCGGCCCAATCTCCAACACAATTGAACAATTAAGCAGTTTGACGTAGCCCCTTATAGTAGTTTTAACAAACAGAAAACATCATTTTTTTGAGTGTACATAATAAATATGCAGAGCGCACACACATATACTGTGTAAATGCAAAAGAAAAAGATTAATAGTGATTAATCATTTGACAACAATATTTATTATACAACATATTGTTTCAAGCTACTACAAATGACCATAAAATTGACTTTTTCATCCAATGCTGTCAATGAAAATGTGGAATTACTATGCAATTCAAAAGCATAAAGCATGTATATTTGATATACATTTTTCCACAATGTAAATATTAAGTACAAAAGTATTAAGTACATAAAATGTACGTAAACTAAACAGAATATAATCAAACTGCCATACCACGTTGAAAGAGCCATTTATAGTTGACTTGAAATAAATCGGTGAAACGTAAGATCGTGTATGTGTGTGACTGGGTGTCCTGTGGCTGAGAGCACAATGTTACGGATGGTTGCTTCTCTTGTTAAAGGGCTCCACATGGGCATTCCTTGGGTGAGATCGGCAGCACAGCGAAAGGTCTGGAGGACTGACCCAATTAAAACTCACTGCTGTTGACAGGGGTGGAAGTTACTTCTGCATGAAATAATCCCAGTGCTCATTAACAGTACTGTGTTTGTGTGGATGTGTGTGTACAGTACAGTAGGCGTGCATGTGTGTGTGCGTGCATGTGTGTGTGTGAAAGCTACGGCACGTGAGGGTGATGCACGTGGTGATGGAGGATCCGGGCTCTGCTGTTGCCTGGATACCAGATTAAAAACCGGAGCCTCCTAAACAGGATCTTTTCCGAATTGTTTTGTTTCTCTTTTCATCCTTGCAACAAGAATAAAAATCACAGAAGTTAAAGAACGTACACGTAGCACATTTGTTTTGAGCGCAGTATGCGAAATGTAATTCAGAGTGACAGGTAGTAGATATCTTTAGCTTGACCTAGAAATATCGAGAATTTCCAGATAAAACTGGAGAGAGTGGGATTACAAGAGAGTACAGAGAGGGTGAAAATGACTGGTATTTGTGTGGATCTGTAATAAGCAGAATTGATTTTACAACCCCGAGCTTCTTCTGTGGTTACAGTATGGTTAGGAAATAAAGTTCATTTATGTGAAACTAATTTATGTTTTGATTTATGTTTCATTAATGAAGAATTACAGCATACTTCAGAATGTGGGTTGTTTCAAGTATGCAAATTTCAGTAAAGTGTGGAAAAACACAGCTGGTTGGGTTATAATCACACATATACAAACGCACACACGCTTGCATGCACGCACACACATTTAAAATGTCTCAACAAAGTCAAGATTTACTGGTATTGCTATACTTGTGCGGACATTTGGTCCCCACAACATACATTGTAAAAAAAATGTGGGATCTCACACAATCGATTTGTCTTTGAAACAACATGAAGAAATTATGTTAACATTAATTTTCACAACTTTAAGTGGATTGAACATAAAACAAATAAATTGTCTAAAAAAAACTCAAGAATTGTGTTGTTTCAGCTCATTTTAAATAAGTAGTTTGAACATACAGCAAACATTCTTTTTTGAGTGTAGGGAATACAAGGTACACACTCATTTATTTATATTTTACAGTTTTAATTGTAGCTAACTACACTGAAAAAATAATTCAAAGATGATTCCTTGGATTTACTAAATTTTTTAAGTTAAGTGGTTGTAAACTATTTATTAGGGCTGAGTTTAAACAAACAAATTAAGTTGAACATTACTAAATTTAATTTGTGTTTAAATTCAACACAAACTGTTATAAACTGAAAACAAACTGATTTTTTTTTTCGTGTAGAATAACTCTAAACTAACAACAACAAAAATACTTTTATTAATCTAAAATTCTAAACATTTTCTAATAGCTCTTATATTATTACATTATTGGACTATACTGTAGATAACACTTAAATGCAAGTTACTAATGTTAACAACGATTAATCTATACTAAAACAAAAGTATTGCCCATGTTAGTTAAAGCTACTTGATGCATTAACTAATGTTATTTAATAGGACCTATTGCAAAATGTTACAAATAATAATTTTATAAAAATACACATACACTAAATGCCTAACACAGTCTTTTTGATAATAAACGCCTTGTATCAAAACTAAGAATTTGCTAACTTCTGCAAGAATTATGCCAGAACATGAAACAAATAGGCGTCACGGTGGCTCAGTGGTTAGCACTGTCACCTCACAGCAAGAAGGTCCCTGATTCTAGTCCCGGCTGGGTCAGTTGGCATTTCTGTGAGAAGTTTGCATGTTCTCCCCGTGTTCTTGTGGGTTTCCTCTGAGTGCTCCAGTTTCCCCCACAGTCCAAAGACATACGCTATAGGTGAATTGAATAAACTAAATTGGCCGTAGTGTATGTGTGTGAATGAGTGTGTATGGATGTTTCCCAGTACTGGGTTGCAGCTGGAAGGGCATCCGCTGTGTAAAACATATGCTGGATAAATTGGCGATTCATTCCACTGTGGCAACCCCTGTTAATAAAGGGACTAAGCCAAAGAAAAACGAATAAATGAATGAAACAAATAAAAATTTTCCTTGAAAAAAATGTATTGTCTTTCCAAATTTGCTTCTCAAATATATTCATCCAGTTTATTGGTGTTTAAATATTTTACTGGAAAACATACAGTTATTTAAAATGTATTTTGCATATGACTTTTATCCAAAAATTCTATGAACTATTTGTTGCATTTCTTCAACTTGTCTAAATATATATCTAAATATATGCGAAATATAATAAAGTCCAAAGCTACGACTGACACAGTTTCGCCAGAGCCAAAACACATCTCTCCTGCCTCGTTTCTTCTCCACCTCCATCTCTCTCTGACCCGTCCACACCCACACGCACATCCATCACGCCTGCGAGAAAAAGCTCTCAGCTCCACAGATTAACCCAAAAAGAAAGAAAAGCAAGCAAGCAAACAAACAAACAAACAAAAAAAGCCATAAAGAGATTCTCTGCCCCACAGAAAGAAAGAAGAAAAGTAGCTGCCACTATCATTCCTGCCAATTACCATGTCCAGTTTCCACAGTAATTCACGGCACTACGGCAAGCTGTTTTAACTTTATTCATTCATAGTGTATGGATTGTTTATGTCAACAAATCAATTATCAAAAAATTAAAATGCTAATTCTTGATATCAGGAGTTCAATTTCGGAAGTTTTCATTCTTAATGCCATTTTGATGTTTAATTATTCGCAGATGATTCGATTGAATTCTTGATGTCAACAATTTAGTTTTTACCATTTGATATGCTTATTCTTTTTTAATGAGCTGATATTACAATATTTACATAAACCACTTATATATACAATAAAAACATATAACATAAACTGACTGCCAACATTCAACTTTTTAAAGTAATTTGTTTGCTATAGGGGGTGGCATGGTGGCTCAGTGGTTAGCATTGTTGCCTCACAGCAAGAAGGTTGCTGGTTTGAGTCCCGGCTGGGTCAGTTGGCATTTCTGTGGAGTTTGCATATTCTCCCCATGTTGGTGTGGGTTTCCTCCTGGTGCTTCGGTTTCCCTGACAGTCCAAAGACATGTGCTATAGGTGAATTGAATATCCAGCCGGGTCGCGGCTGGAAGGGCATCCGCTGTGTAAAACATATTCTGAATAAGTTGGCGGTTCATTCACCTGTGGCGACTCCTGATGAATAAAGGGACTAAGCTGAAGGAAAATGAATGAATGTTTGCTCTAGTGAGAGAGACAGTGTGTTAGAGTTAGGCTTTAGATTTATTTTTTTATTTGTTTATTTAGATGTATTTTTTTATTTCATTGATTTAATTTTTTTAATAGCTCCAATTCCACATATCACAATTACAATTATCAGTAAAACTTTTCTTTTTGATAATTGCATGGTTACTTGTGCAAATGTCTATTTTTTTAAATCAACAACTGAACTGTTACTAGTAAAAAATGTTAATTTCTGATTTATTTAATGCTACTAATGCCTGAAATTACTGATATTTGAAATTACCCTCCTAATTATTGATATCAGACATACAATTTTCAGATATTCATTCATTAATTTTCTTTTCGACTTAGTCCCTTTACTAATCTGGGGTCGCCACAGCAGAATGAACCGCCAACTTATCCAGCATATGTTTTACGCAGCGGATGCCCTTCCAGCCGCAACCCATCACTGGGAAACATCCATACACACTCATTTACACACATACACTACGGACAATTTAGCTTACCCAATTCACCTATACCGCATGTCTTTGGACTGTGGGGGAAACCGGAGCACCCGGAGGAAACCCACGTGAATATGGGGAGAACATGCAAACTCCACACAGAAATGCCAACTGACCCAGCTCAGGCTCGAACCAGCGACCTTCTTGCTGTGAGGCAATTGTGCTACCCACTGCGCCACCGCGTCGCCCATATTTTCAGATATTAGAAATCCCAAATGTAACATACTAAAATATATTAACAGACAGATTAATAATTAACATTTGAGTAGGGACTGAATACTTGACATAAGGAATTAGCATTTTTACTTCACTTCTAAAAAAAAATGCTGGGGTGTTTATAGTTTATGCTGTTAATTGTTTATATCAAGATATGATTTCTTAGATAATTCCTATTTCACATTTCAGAAAAGCAATTCTTGCTAGTAAAATATTTTATATTTAAAAATCAGTAATACATGGTTATTAGTGTAGTTATCTATTCGAAGGTGAACTAGTAAGAAATCAATTCTTGATATCAACAACTGAATTCAACTTGTTATTCTTGATTTCATAAACTGCTAGTGAGTACGTTTACATGGACACCAATAATCTGATTTTAATATAATTAAGGCAATACTCTGATTAAGAGTCTACCATGTAAACAGCAATTTTTGATTATCCTACTAAAGTCATAATCGAACTAAACAGAAATCAGATTAAGACATGTGGAGTATGCCAATTTTAGTCGCATTTGTTGAAGTGCAGACATATACACACCTTAATCAAACTTTTACATACACACGGCTGTTTGACACGATTCTCTGCACCTACCAAGTCAGTAAAGCACCACAGACAACCGCAACGCGAAATGCAGAGGGTTTTTTTTCCATTCGGGGGGCAGTATTAAATTCCAAAGCAACTCATGTAAACACCATGTAAATGTAATCAGTGACTACGTTTACATGGACATCAGTAATTGAATTATTTGCCTTAATTTGATTAAGATAATAACAAGATTAAGGTGTTTATATGAGTTGCTTTTTGAATGTTCCTTTCAAGATCTCGTTTTACATGTTATAGCACAAAGATTGATTAACGTCATTGCGTCACCATGCTATCCACATTTCCTCCGGAGTTTACGTAATTTCGGGTGTTTCATTTTTTTAATTTTTCAACTTTAACTGCAGTTTCACTTTCATTCAGAAACATTTCATTCATGCCCCCGTGACAAACTGAGGAATTTAATGCGAGTAGGACTGGTGGAAGAGTGTTGTTTTAATGGAATTTGATACTACACGCCGAATGGGAGAAAAAAAATCCTCTGCATTTCGCTTTGTATGTGTCTGTGGTCCTTTACTGACTCGATAGGTGCAGAGAATAATGTCAAACAGCCATGTGTGTATGAAATATCCTGTCGCAAAGCACGGCAAAAATTCCTAAATGATGGAAATAGTTTGATTGCGGTGTTTACATGTCTGTACTGCACTTCAATAATGTGACTAAAATCGACATACTCCACGTCTTAATCCGATTTCTATTTAGTTCGATTACGACCTTAGTCGGATAAAAATAATCAAAAAACACTGTTTATATGGTAGACTCTTAATCAGAGTATTGTCTTAATCATATTAAAATCAGATTATTGGTGTCCATGTAAATTCTTGATATAAAGAACTCTAGTAAACTAGTTAACTAGTAAAAGCTAAATTGTTGACATCAAATATTCATATCCTCTGAATGAAAAGAAGTCGATTCAGCTTGCCACAGGAACCCACTCTAGCTCGGATGTGCGCTGCCATGGCAACCCAAATCCAAGCCTAGTACCCCAGTGCCCGTAGAGCTGGTGTTGGCAGTGACAGTGTGAACTACCCTCATTACTGAAGAGCTCGTGCTGAGGCCATGAGGAGCCTTTGATCACATGACCCAATTATGGCAAATATCCAGTGTGTGTGTGACAACCAGACAGACTCGTTTCTGCGAGCTTATTCCTGCCGGGCGAACATCACTTTAAACACACAGCAGTGAATTCAGACCGTGACACTGTGAAGCTCTCATTGTCTCAAAACTGCTCAATGGTTTCAAAGTAAAGACGTCTCAGTCCACATGCTGGTGTTTTTAGTCAAAGGATGAATTTCAGGGCTAGCTTTTGCTTCACAACTGTATTTTAAAACTCTGCAGTTTGTGTAATATGTGAGCAAACATTTTTTTAAATTGATAACTGGAGTAATAATGTACAAAGCAATCAGTAATAATATAACACTGTATATACTGTACATGGTTTTCTGAACAAATGTTGGCTCCTTATGTTAGTTACATGAAAGTTAATCAGCTAAAACTGTAACATATATAAGGAGACCTATTACACATGCATTGCAATATTTTTCAAATCCACAATTAACAACAAAGCCTATTAATCTACTTGTGCACTTAGCATAGTGTCTTCTCATCCTCTCAACACAGTTATTCTTTACAGCAGTGGATATTACAGAGAAATACAAGTGGATACTGCATGCAGTCAGACCGTTCCTGAAAATGTTATATAACTATATCCAATCACAAACAAGCATCAGCAATCTGAGATAAGGACAAAGATTTATATGTATTTTAGTCCCAATACATCAACTCATCACTCAAGGTAAAAAAAGAAGATATTTTTAGGAATCCTTTGTACTTCACAGTCACTGATAGTTGTTAATCACTTTAGTTTATATTGTTATGGACCCATTTCACAAGACGCTTATGACATGTTTAACAGTCATCAGCATCTTAAATCCTTGAAAGTTTTTAATAATTAGATTTTTTTTATTATGTACATTTATAAAGCTATACTCTGTAGTATATTATCTTTGCTCAAATAACAAAAAATAATAACTGTTTATGCGAGGTGTTTCTAATTCAGCGTCTATGGGCAGGCCAGCAAATTTGACATTGCAAATTTGACATTGTCTGACACTATTTGTTTTCTTCCTTTTTCTGAAAGCTTTTATAAAACTATTGATGTTATAATTTGAGCAAATAGGAATGAAAAAATTTTTTTTCATTCACTGAGCTCTAAGTTTGCCGAACTATGATGAATTCCACTGCTGAGAAACCCAGAAATGCGAAAAGCGTCCATTGTTAATACAAATAACTAATCAGCCAATCACATGGCACTACCTCATTGTATTTAGGTTAGATGTTAGGATGATCTGCTAAAGTTCAATCTGAGCCTCAGAACAGAGAAGAAAGGTGATTTAAATGACTTTGAATGAGCATATTTTTTGGAGTTCTTGGTGCTAAAATGGCTGTTCTGAGTATTTCAGTACTTCTAGGTTTCAATTGTCCAAAAAAAGATCAAACATTCAGTAAGTTGCATTATTTTTGTTGATGCCAGAGGTCAGAAGAGAATGACAGCTGATAGAACACAAACCCAGGCTCACTGTGGATACATACCCAGGTCTACATTTCTGGGTACAGAAAAATACGTAACCGGAGGTACGTCTGCTCGCAGTTTTTGTTTTTGCAAATCCACCAGAGGCCGCTGTGTACGATTTTTGATGATCCCAAATTTCTCTCCCTCATCATCTTCTCACATAAATCCACCAGAGAACGCAATATACACTTCAGCTGACCAGGCCAGCTTGCTGTCGACTGACTGACTGACCTACCCACCCCCTTACCTAAACCCAACTGATAGTGTTCTCAAAAGCAATCTAAAAAAAGAAAAGCCATCACGGCTGCATGATTTCACCACGTTTTCAGCCTGTTGTTTATTTATTTGTTTATTTTTTTACTTTTGTTTTACCTGGTTTCTGGAACCATTCTTAGCCAGACTTAAATCCCGTCGTCACGGTCAACTCCGCTCTGCGTCCCAAGTCCGCCGGTATGTGCGGAGAGCTACTGGGCAAACTGGTAACACCAGAAAAGCCATACCTTTTCCATACGGAGGTAAGCGGTCAGCTGGTAGCGTGAAAGGGAACAGAAGCAGTCGGCGTCATCATACCGCCCCATAGCGTTTATTTTAAAGACAAAATGCAGTCAGACGTACCTCTGGCTACATAATTTACGCTCTCTAGTAATGTAGAGCGGGGTACGTATCCACAATGACCCTGTGTTTAAAGTACCTCAAATAACCACTCACTACAACAGAGAAGAGCATCTATGACAACCCATTAAACATTGAAGCAGATGAGCTACAGCAGCAGAAAAGCCCCCCGGTGACATTCCTGTCAGCTAAAAACAGCCGACTGAGGCTACAATTCACATAAGCTTACTAAAACTGAACAGTGGAAGACTGTAAATTGTTTTGCCTGGTGCAATGTGTCTTAAAGGGCACATATCATGCAAAATCTACTTTTGAAAGCCACTTATACAGAAATGTGTGTAGGTCAACAGTCATATTGAAGTGATATATAAAAAAAAGAAAACACCCACCAATATTGATTGACAGGTGAATATTATAATGTCTCAGTATTACTGCATATTATCATATGCACAAGACAGGATTTGCAAAGAAACTAGTACTAAAATATCATCTCTTCAACTGCACCTCAAGAAGCAGTAAGTGGTGTACTTCATATTTTTTTTGCATTTTTATTAATATTTCATGAATTTTTCTATATTTCATCCAGCAATTCATAACCGTACAATTATAAACGAGGATGCTTTAATCAGGTTATTCTGTATTATCATTTGCATATAAAGGCACAGGTGCAAAGCAGCTAAAATTTCCTCTGACTAAAAAATGGACATTTTAATGGGGTATATAATAAATGGGTGGCTCAGTGCACGGTGGCTCAGTGAGTAGCGCTGTCGCTTAACAGCAAGAAGGTTGCTGGTTCGAGCCCCAGCTGTGTCAGTTGGCATTTCTGCATGTTCTCCCCGTGTTCGCGTGAGTTTCCTCTGGGTGCTCTGGTTTCTCCCAAAGTCCAAAAACATGTGCCGTAGGTGAATTGGGTAAGCTAAATTGTCCGTAGTGTATGTGTGTATGTCCTGGTCCTCCAAGGTTGGGGGTTGAGTGATGGGCTAACAACCCACCTTAAAAAAAACAGATTTTGAACCAACATTGTGCGGCTAAATATCGACTTCGATATAAATGGCCCTGGGAGTATAAAATAAATGATCTGATGAGTATTTTCACCTAAAGCTTCACAGACAGATTCTGGAGGTGCAAAAGGCTTACTTTACATCTCATAAAGAGGGCAAAATAAGAGCCCTTTAATTTCTGCAACATTTAGATGGCAGGGTCAGAGTTTGACATAACATTAAAGCATTCAATTATAGTGCCTTTTACAAAGTAGATTGTGTCAAAGCAGCTTAACATGTTCTAGTAAAGTCCAGATTTCAGAGTTGAAGTTCAGTTTAGTTCAGTTCAGTGTGGTTCACTGCTGAAAGTTCAAACACTGAAGAGCAAATCCACCAAAATGCAGCTCCACAAGTCCCGATCTGAGCAAGCCAGTGGCAACAGTGGCGAGGAAAAAAACTTCACCAATTGATGAAGTGAAGGGAAAAAAAACCTAGAGAGAAATTGATCTATCCTCAAGCATTGATCTATCCTGTTCTGGATCAACAGTTCAGGCTGCTGGTTGTGTTATAATGGAGTGCAGGATAATTTCTTGACACATTTTAGACACCTTGGTACCATATTAGCATTGATTAAAAGCCACAGCCTACTTAAGTATTGCAACTTAGCATGTCCATCAAATTTTTTATTTTGCTGGCAGCTAGCTCTCTGCAACTCTCACATGGTCGCCCACTGAAGCTAAGCAGGGCTGTGCCTGGTCAGTACCTTGATGGGAGACCACATGGGAAAGCTAGGTTGCTGCCGGAAGTGGTGTTAGTGAGACCAGCAGGGGGCGCTCAACCTGTGGTCTGTGTGGGTCCAGTATATTGATGGGGACTCTAGATTTGAGTGTCCAGAAAAGCGCTATATAAATGTGAGAAATTATTACTATTATTTATCATTGTGTGATGGCTAATTCAACAGGACAACAATTGCATGATGCTATCATGATGTTAAATTTTTTTATGTATTTTGTTAATCGTTTCTTAATATTTTCTATATTTCTTTGTGTTCTTGTTACACACAAGTAGATCTCTCATTTCCAGTTGTGGCATCACCTGTCTGCAGCTATTGGATAATCAGCTGGTTTGGAGTGTAAAATGCCACTACACAGATGAGCTAGTCCAGCTTCGTAACAATCAAATATTTTCCAAAAAATGTTTATTGTTACGGTTTTTTTAATTAATACATTATACAGAATATTTTGTCACAGAGATTTCTCTCTAATCTGTTACAAAGCCTAAATTGTCGCAAGGATTATTTGTTAAAGCATTGTTATAACTTTGGTGTTTTTGTTATTTGCTTTGTCTAGGTAAATGTAGGAGAGATTAAATATTTTTATTTGGATATGTTCTCTCTGTTTTTGTTTACAATAACGTTTTAAGCTACGTTTAAGAATGAAATTATGTTGGATTTATTGTAATTATTTTTTTCTGTTTTTAACAAGTCTCGTTATTTTTTTTATTTGTAATTGCACCTCACCCCTAGCAGATATAATAATGACAATATGAAAGAAAATCAGTGTCGAATCTATGCCACAAAGAATTAAGGCAGAAGAAGGCAAAAGGGGGTCTAACCCATGCTAGCGTATGAACATATATGTCTTTTTTGATAACAATAAAAATCACGTTTGAACACGTCTGAAGCAAGTTCCCTGCTGCGTGAAGAAACACAGAGAGAAGCAGAACAGCAGACAGCGCATACAGCTATTTTTGATCACATGATGAAATATTCACCGAGCCCCTCTTGATGAAATAGCTTTCATATTTTCTCTCTTCTTCTCTCCCACTCTATCTCTCAGCAGCTTCTCTCTTGCCTTTGAAAATGGGATTCTGTCTTAAGGTTTCAAGCTGTCACTCACAGCCGCATAAAACATCTTAATTACCAAGGATTTGGGGCAAATGTCATTATTGCCACACAAACTAACATACGCACACACCAACACATAGACAAGAAACATCTGGCGGAAGGAGCAAACTGTAATTATGAGCTGTGATTGTGAGCCGATTGCTCTGTTCTGTGTGTTTGTGTGACCGTCGGAGGGTCAGTGCACATTTGATTGGGTGCAAAGACAGAGCGATTCATCACACACTGACCTCTTCAGTCACACGGGCTGATATCGTTTGCCATGTACGTGGGCGGATGAAAGGGTCACCTTCCATAGATCCTCACGGATGAATCATCTTCAGAAAACGCCCTATAGATTTCACAGACACACTCCATGTACGATACACAATTACACTCTGCATTGTGAGTCTCATGGACAGTTTAGAAAAGCTGCTTTCAAAATGTGACTTGAGAAGAATCAAAAATAGTCATAAGTTGATTAGCCGCATTAAAAAAAGCCATATTTAAAGAAGCCATTTGTTTTATGAATAAGTCATAGCTATGTTTTGTTGTCTCAAAAAACTTTTAAATAAATTAACAATATCAGCTAAAGTGACAGCGTTTATCTTGAACTGGTCATTTTAAACTAGATACAATAAAACACAGTCAATAGAATGAATCAGAATTCCTGGTGTTACATGATGGTGAGAGAGAACCATTTAGGATTACCCGATTCACTAGAATGAATCAGAATAACTTGAAGAATAGATTTGCTATTCTAATATGCTGGATAAGTTGGCGGTTCATTCCGCTGTGGCGACCCCAGATTAATAAAGGGACTAAGCCGAAATGAAAATGAATGAATGAATGAATGAATGAATAGATTAGGATGAACCAATTACACTAAAATGAATCCAACTTTCCGGTGTGATGAACCAATTATCTAGAATGATTCAGACTTTAATGGTGTTACAAGTGTTGAAGAGAACCGTTTAAAATGAATAGTTTCATTACAATGAATGATATTTTCTAGTGTTACATGTGTGAGTCAGAACCATGATGAACTGATTCACTGGAATGAATCACAATTTCAGGTGTTGCATGAGTAGAAGAGTTTTAGAAGAACACATTTACTACACTGAATCAGAATTTATGGTGTTACAATAGTTGGAGAGAACCATGTAGGATGAACTGGTTCACTAGAATGAATCAAAATTTGCTTCATACACCAGAAAGAACTGTTTACAACAAACTGATTCATTACAATAAATGCTATATGATAGAGTAAGTGATAAACATTTGGCTAAGAAAACATCTGAGTTAGCACTGATGCTAATAACAATATATTAAATATTAAAGTGATCATTTAAAGTGAAAAGCCTGTCATGTTCAGTTAAGCAGGGCTCACACTATACAACTTTGGCCATGATTTGGTCTAAAACGATTTTAAAAATGATCTAGTCTGTGATGACTTGTTTGACATGTTCACCAACAGCCAGAATTGCAGAATATCTCAGATGAAATTCTGACAGTGTCAGAGGTTTTGAAACATATCCTTGCAGTGTGACTTCAACTATGACCACTGTCAATCCAAGAACCAATAGGGGTGCTAAAAAGAGAGAGAAAGCTGGAAATACCAATTGCAAGTGGGATCTCTCATTCTAAATCATGGGCATATTATATGGGGTGTGGGTAAGAATTTATTACTTACTTTCTTTTGGCCTTTTCCCTGTTAATTTGACACAGCGGATTGAACTGCCAATTACTCTGGTTTGTTTACACATCAGACATTGGGTCTAACTAGGGCTCGAACCAGCAACCTTCTAGTTGTGAAGCAACGATGCTAACCATGCTGCCTACTTGCAATACTATTTATACTGTATGTAACCCTTATTTCTTGTTGTTTACTCACCAGTCTCTTCAACATGGGTATCATAAATAAATATGGGTTATCAGGGTGATAATTGGTTTCTTTCCTTTAATTTGAAGCATCAACAACAGCACTACAATAGTCAAAATATCTAAAGTTTCACCTTCCTTTTTCTTCCATTTTTTAAGGAGCCAGAACACCAAAAATAACTTTCTCCCTAACACATAAGAAACTTTGCACAACTCATCTTTCTACATAGATTTAATAACATTTTAACACTTAACATTTAAATATTAAATATTCATTCATTCATTTTCCTTCGGCTTACTTTCTTTATTTATTCTTTATTTACCGTTACTTTATTTATCTTTCTTTCTTTATTTTTCTGTATATACCACAGCGGAATAAACCGACAACTTCATTCATTCATTCATTTTCTTTTTGGCTTAGTCCCATTATTAATCTGGGGTCGCCACATGAACCGCCAACTTATCCAGCCTATGTTTTACACAGCAGATGCCCTTCTAGCTGCAACCCATCACTGGGAAACGCCCATACACACTCATTCAGACACATACACTATGGCCAATTTAGCTTACTCAATTCACCTATAGCGCATGTCTTTGGACTGTGGGGAAAACCGGAACACCCAGAGGAAACCCACGCCAACACGGGGAGAACATGCAAACTCCACACAGAAATGCAAACTGACCCAGCCGGGACTTGAACCAGGGATCTTCTTGCTGTGAGGCGACAAGGCTAACCACTGAGCCATCGTGTCACCCTAAACATTAATTAACAAAATATAAGTTAAAATAATGAATTTAATATAAGGTTACATATATATTTAATAAATATATTTTTTCTTTTACGACAATATTTGGCAGAGATACAATTATTAGAAAATCTGGAATCTGAGAGTTCAAAATCTAAATAATCAGAAAAATCGATTTTAAAATCGTCCAAATTTATCTGTTCTCTAAATTGAGTTTTTATATATTTACGGTAGGAAATGTACAAAATATATTCATGGAACATGATCTTTACTTACAGTAATATTCTAATGATTTTTGGCATGAAAGAAAAATGGGTCATTTTGACCCATACAATGTAAATTTGGCTATTTCAACATGAGACTAGCTTTGTGCTTCAGAAACACATATTTGTTATGACTTTCAATGATTTGTTGAGTTTCGAATAAAGATGTAAAACAAACTCCTGTGCCTTGATTGTCATATACACTGACTTCACTTGAAACCTGTGACATTGAGATCATTTTCGTACAGTCTGACAAGCTACAATCATAAAGAATTATCAAAAATCACACAGTGTGAGCCCAAATTTACCCACAATTTGTTCTGAAGCTGTATTACACACACACACACACACACACACACACACACACACACACACACACACACACACACAGGTAAACAGCTGTGCAGTGCTGTAATGAGTTCATCAGACACACAAACCAAGGGTTCGGCTCAGTCCTTTTATTAAGACTCAGACTCTTTTATTAAAAGAGCGGGAGGCTTTTAGTGTCAAACTAAAGAATACGAGGGACTGTAAGAGCCTATAACACTGAACTGAGACACAGAGGAGGAGAACGAGGAGGAGGTGGAGGAGATCAAATTTTGTAGTATGTTTATTGTTTTTGAGCATCGTAGGCAGCAAAAAGACCCTAGTGGTGGTGGTGAAAGAACTGACAGTGTGTGCGTGTTTATCTGTGTTTGAGTTTGCATTGAGCGACAGCTGAGGGGCCAAGAATCATAGACTTGCGTAACCTTGTTAGCTCGTAAATGACTTGGCATTATGACTCCGATGAATATGTCATCTTTGGGATAAGAGATTTTATTCCAGGGAAATGGCAAAACTATTATCAGCAGACAAAATACTCACCCGCTGCACCAGAGAAGCGGTTACGTGATTCTCCTACAGTTACATGTGTTCTTAGAAGCAGATGTTGCGTCCAATTACCAGACTTGAAATTCTCATGTTTGTTATGACTGCATTTTGTGTAGAAAGAAATAAAGTAAAAAGACGCATTCCATTTTATTAATAATTCATTTGTATGCATTTGTATGGCATTTAAATTTATTAGCCACTGACAGTTCGGCTTTTCTTGGTTTAGACAATGTAAGTAAATGGATCTTGTTTTAATAATTAACAGTTTTAGACACATTTTCTGATAAATAAATAAATAAATAAATAAATAAACAAATAAATCTGCAGCACATAAATTGGAATAAAAATAAAGATACTTTATTTTGTACGTTTTTAAAGATTCCAAATTGAAGATTTATTTCTGAGTAATATTAGAGCACACCATTCTAACCTAATATACACAGAGAATTATTGACAACAGCAGATAATGCATTCTAATACACAGCACAAAAGTAATAAAAAAAAGCATAAAGTCTGAAGACAGTTTGCTAAATATAGAGCAACATAACATTTAATAAATAGCTAGCTAGACAGACAGACAGACAGACAGACAGACAGACAGACAGACAGACAGA
>CAIGQW010001174.1:759035-769889 GCA_903798125.1 Danio choprae
ATGCACTACGGACAATTTAGCTTACCCAATTCACCTATACCGCATGTTTTTGGACTTGTGGGGGAAACCGGAGCACCCGGAGGAAACCCACGCCAACACAGGGAGAACATGCAAACTCCACACAGAAACGCCAACTGACCCAGCCGAGGCTCGAACCAGCGATCAGCGACCTTCTTGCTGTGAGGCGAACGTGCTACCCACTGCGCCACTGTGAGGCCCATATATATATATATATATATATATATATTAAGATACTTGAAGATGCAGGTGATGTCGGATTGTAGTTTCAAAAACTTAAGGAACACTCCACTTTTTTCGAAATAAACTCATTTTACAAGTCCCCTAGAGTTAAAGGTCCCATCAAGTGCTTTGAAGTGAAGTTTATTTATAAACTAATTTCGAGAGGATCACGTGCTTATGATTGCTGCGGCTGGTCCCGCATTATCCAATTTATGATTCACCAATCAGACGATTACTAAGCCACTATAAATACCCTAAGTTTCATATCACAGCCATCTTCATTTTGAAGAATCCCCCCTTCCACCCCTACTCCTCCTTTCCTAGATGGGTGGCACAATGGCCCAGTGGTTAGCACTATTGCCTCACAGCAAGAATGTCACTGGTTCTAGTCCTTACCAAGCCAGCCGACATTTCTGTGTGGAGTTTACATGTTCTCCCCGTGCTCACGTGGGTTTCCACTGGGTTCCCCGGTTTCCTCCCACCATCCAAAAACATGCAACTTAAGTTAATTGACTAATCCAAATTGGCATCATAGACATGCTCCAAGTAAGTAGTCATCTCAAGAGCAATCATTATCTGTTCATTAGCTACTAAAGCAGGGGAGTTCTCGAGATCTACCTGAGCTCAAACTCCCCTCTCGCCTTGCAAACGGGCTCGAGGATCTATGAGCTCAGGGCTCTCTCCCAGGACAGCATGCCAAACAAGCTTAATAACCAATCATCAGCTAAGTGTGAACTCTTGAAATATGCATTTTTATTCGATGCTTAACGTAATCTCAACCAAAATATGAAGAGAGGGCGGGACATAGTGTAGCCCCTCCCCTTTAAAAAAAACAGCCAACAGCGTTTAATTTTTCTCTCAGCTCTCCCAGTGAGAGTGGTTGAGCTCAAGCGCATTAAATGTGAAGCGTCTTATAGAGGGTGGGGCATGTCAGATACTAGAGAGCTTTTAACTGGTCATAATTTGATGGGAAACTGAAGTATGAGGTTACATGAATAAAAGTTGATCCATTTAGGCGGAAACGACAAACTACAAGCTTTACATGTTTATATTGGTTTTATATCTTCTAAACACGAATTTTGTCACTGTTTTGGTGCACACTAGCTTATAGCTAGATAGATATAAATCCTAAAAACGAACAATACTGATACTAACATCTTAAACCTCAAACACACATGAACAACCTAATCAAGGTCTTACTAGGTATACTTGAAGCATCCAGGCAGGTGTGTTGAGGCAAGTTGGAGCTAAACCCTGCAGGGACAGCAGCCCTACTGGACTGAGATTGGTGACCCCTGATCTAAAACATTTTAGTTTAATTTAATGGGACATTTAAACAGCTGAGTTTTACCATTTTTTATCCATTCAGCTAATCTCCAAGCCTGGCAGGAGCACTTTTAGCTTAGCTTAGCATAGATCATTGAATCAGATTAGACCATTAGCATCTCACGCAAAAATTATCAACGAGTTTCAATAAATTTTTCTGTTTAAAGCTTAATTTACCTGTAGTTACATCATGTACTAAGACCAACAGAAAATTCATTCATTCATTCATTCATTTTCATTTCGGCTTAGTCCCTTTATTAATCTGGGGTCAACTTATCCAGCATATGTTCTACGCAGCGGATGCCCTTCCAGCTGCAACCCATCTCTGGGAAACATCCATACACACCAATTCACACTCATACACTACGGACAATTTAGTTTACCCAATTCACCTGTACCGCATGTCTTTGGACATGTGGGGGAAACCGGAGCACCCGGAGGAAACTCACGCCAACACAGGGAGAACATGCAAACTCCACACAGAAACGCCAACTGACCCAGCCGAGGCTCGAACCAGTGACCTTCTTGCAGTGAGGCGAACGTGCTATCCACTGCACCACTGTGAGGCCCCCAACAGAAAATGTTTAGTTTATTAATATTATTATGTTTTACACAAAGGTGACTGTGATTGGCCGTGAAGGTCATGGGTTCACTGAGCTCACTGCTGTTTACTGCGTATAACCATAGATACAGGGACACTGGAGTGTTTTAATGCAGTGATTCATCAACAGATCGTTCATATGTCAGCTTATAGACAAACCAGCTGATTGACGTGACTTTGAAACGCTCCAGTGCCCCAACTGGCAAATCAGCACTGTTTAAGAACGTGCTCCACAGCGCTTAAATGTTTGCGGGAAATGGACGTTTTTAAAATTTCAGTACTGATTGGTACCGAATTCCAGTACTGTGACAACACTACCTCAAACACATTTCCATTGTGGTCTGCAGTATTTGCAGCATACTTCTGCATTTGCATGTGTTTGTCAGAATTTGCATGTGCTTGTGTATTCAAATTGATGAAGATGTTTTGTCAATTTGTGTTTTTCTATTTACATCTGTTTTCTTAACTTGCAGCTTGTTTGAGCTCTCTCTGCCACCACAGGAAACCCTTGCTGGACACACAAAAGAGGTGTGGTTTGATTTAGCTTTATAGTGCATAAAGGTAAATTAAATTACAATGACAAATATTTTCTTGACAATTACGGGAGAGCGGGGACAAAAGTAACGTGGGACAAAAGTAACAACGTGATTCTTGATGGAGCTGCCAAATATCACCTGATTTCGGGACTGTGTTCCACAATTAGCTCCAAATTTCTGTTTTTAAGTTCAAAAAGGAAATTATTGTAGCGGTTCTTTTTTCCTTATTACAAGTTGTGTTTCTCTTTCCATGTGTCACACGAATGATCAATCTACAGGTTATTTAGCGCAATAACACATCCTTGAGTTCTACACTGATACAAAATAACACCTGATTTTGATAGACCACTTTTTTATATATATATATATATATATATATATATATATATTTTTTTTTTTTTTTATTAGGTTTTTATGAAAAATTGTACTTTCGTCAATGCTCTTGCCAACCTTTTATTTCTGCGAACATTTTACGGTTTCAGTATAAATGATAATAGTGATATTAGCGATAACACACACATATATAGACCTATATGTAAACATATCAAAGATTTCTAAAAATATGAAAACAATATGCATAATAATATGGACCTACAACTATATTTAAACTGTGTGTAAAAATATATATATGATTTTTTGCAGCCAGATGCTGTAGTTACAACATACACCAGCAGGGGCTCACTGGACCATACTAACCAGCCTTGATATTTTGGGAAAAACTATGGTTACCACTAGGGTAGTAAGGGGTACAGGAGTATGCATTAGTCTTATTTCCGAAGTACATAGTGGACAGCCAAGTGCACAAATCCTCCATCAAAACTGATATGTCTCTGGATATTACTTACTGTCCATATACCGTACAGTGTGCAAAGACTAAATGAGTTTGAACGTGCAAGAGCTTGTGTATGTAGGGCAAAACATTAAACACGCATGTGTGGAGAAGCATAAAGACACGTGTTTCTCTCAGCGAGTGCATCTACTGTAAGTCTCCCTCCTCTCTCTTTTCTGTTCTGCATTTCAGACCACATCACATGCGTGTCAGTGCAGAATGAAGAGTGAAAAATGGCAGATTTGAGGCTGGCCAGTGTGCCTGGGCTACTGAATTAAACCTGCACAGGACAGTGTATTTAATTAGAAGCAGAGAAAGGCATTTGCGGTGACTGTTAGCGATTCTGCAGTCGTGGCTGTTGTGCCGGTCCATTAGAGCAAGGAGAGTTTCAGTCATTCCCTAACACACATTTCCAAACCCCACAGGTGATGCTGTACATACAGAAAATACTGCGCAGTTCAGAGTCAGCAGACTTCAGAACAATACTGAGCCCTACAGTCAGAGGAAAGTATAGCAACAGTTTGATTTCTCTTTGTTCATTGTTGTATGACAAGAAATTAAAACTACGAAAACATGTCAATCAAATGTAAAATTTAAGCAATTATTCATTCATTCATTTTCTTTTCGGCTTAGTCCCTTTATTAATCTGGGGTCCCCACAGTGGAATAAACCGCCAACTTATCCAGCATATGTTTTATGCAGCGGATGCCCTTCCAGCTGCACTCCATCACTGGGAAACATACATACACACTCATTCACACACATACACTAGAGACAATTTAGCTTACACAATTCACCTATACCACGTCTTTGGACTTGTGGGGGAAACCGGAGCACCCGGAGGAAACCCACGCAAACACGGGGAGAACATGCAAACTCCACACAGAAATGCGAACTGACCCAGCCGAGGCTCGATTGTGCTACCCACTGCCCTCTTGAAGAAATTAATAAATTATTATTATTATTATTATTATTATTATTATTATTATTATTATTATAGACATAATTACAAATACAGTATGCTAGTGTCTGTAACAGGGAAATGAAAAAAAGTCATATTTGAAATGAAAAAAAGTCATATATTAAGAAATTTAAATATAATGGCACAACAATTTCTTGACATTTTAAGCTGTCTTCATGTCATAGATACTAGGAAAATATTTATTAAACTCATTTACTTTTCTATCAAATTACTTATGCTTTTTTGTCATCTTATGTCTTGTGTTAAAATCCTATACATTTTCTAACTTTAAATACTCTAAAGAGTCTTATTTGATATAGTGCTAGGCTCTGAAATCAATCCATTTGTTTTCTTTAATGTATTTACAAAATGACAGTATTTACAAAAAAAAATTAATATCAAGATCTATTACTATTATTTATTATTATATTGAATATTCTCCCATATACTACATGATAGCTAATTTGGAATATAACAGTATTTGTTAGTTGCAAATTGTTAGACCATCCAGCACCAGCAACAACCAGCTTCTGATAATAGTTTAAAGAACCATACCTGAATATTTGCTGTCATTTTAACCACCCGCAGGTCAGATGATGGTGACTTTTTTTTCTTCTTCATTAAAACAATAAATAATATTTTTAGCTGAAACCGTGGTCTTTGAGAATAATAAAGTGTAACTCAACATCTACCAGCACTTTGAGAGTCAAAAAGACATACAAAATTAATATCTGTGGCTCCTGATGATTAACAGTCTGTGCAAGAAACTGAACATTATTAACAACGTTTTTATATTTAATCCTTGGCAGTAATAATAAAAAAAAGTTGAAAAGCAATGAATTGCTTCCAAACTCTCTCTTGTCTTCTAAAATAATAAGCACATTCACCACCCCCCGGCACTGGTTAACATTTGCAGAGAACTGCTTTCAAGTAGTTTTTTTTTTGATTGATTAACATTTAAGCTGGGTCAGTTTGTCTTATATACTGATACTGACGTATTTCAGACTGAATTTGTGTAATTTACATAGAACACTTATGTCAAAAATATCTGTTGGGTAGTACAGATTATAAAAAACATCTTACAGCAGCTTTAAATGAGGTGCTCATTGTAAAAATAAAAATAAAAGGTTTGTTTGTCTTGTACTGACACCTTCTGGTTATATGTTTGAATTGCATGACCAAAAATTTGCAAAAAGCTTTTGCATCCTAGGAATAATCAGACACCGAATTGCTATAACAAATATATCTTTCATTTTAAAACATAATATTAGGTATCAAAATAAATTTAATTAAATATTATTTCAAATAATTTCATTTTAATTTGTGCTGACAAGGGTAGTATTTTTGGCATGTATCATAATTTCATAATGTTTTATCAACTTAAAATTTGCATATAAATAATTAATAGTTTAAAGTAATCATTTGATGTTAAACGAGGTTTTGGATTTAGCATTTTATGTTTATTCACTGTAACTTTAATTGTATTGCATATTATGCATTTAAGCTCTTCTTTTAATAACTTTTAAAAAATGGATGTTCGATGTTATGATCACATGAATGACAAATAAAATAGTTTCAAATTGAAATGATTATTATTATAGAACTAATTACAAATATAGTATGCTTTTGTCTGTAGCAGAGTTGTCTACAGTTTCTCTGTGAGATCAAAAATTATCTTTAAAATGAAAAAGTCATATATTTACATGATAAACATAATTTCTTGACATTTTAAACTGTTTTCAGTTCATAGATATTAGGAAAATATATATGAAATTACTTTTTTATCAAATTTCTTACGCTTTTGTTAGTCATCTTAAGTCTTGTGTTAAAATCCTATACGTGTTCTAATTTTAAATAGTCTGAAGAGTCTTATTTGATAAAGTGCTAGCTCTGAAATCAGTCCATTTGGTTTCTTGAATAACAAGCATGTCTCAAATACCGTACTTGCGCTTTTGACGGTTTTCTGAATGTAGGTTAAAGGTAAACTACCACCTGGAACCAGATTTTGGAACCAAGACTAGGACATTTTTAAGAGCGATCTTTCATGTCTGAACGGTTTTTTTTCTATTCCAGGTAGTGCACATGACTTGGACGAACAAGGAAGCCAAATTCCTGAAAGAAAATGTAAGAAAACACAAACTCTCTCACCTCATTTTGTTGTCGTAGTTCGTCAAAGTATGTTAGCCTACTCCGAGTCAGCTGAACTTGTGGCCTAGATCTGCTAAAAACGAAAACACGTCACAATAAACACACACTAACCGCAATCACGTTGGCGAACAAAGATTAAACAATACAGCTTATTTAAATATAAAATTTTACCGTTATGTGCGTAGTAACTTTATCTGTGTTGAATGTCAATGTAATTTGCATAAACACCTCACAACCAGGTCCAGATAAAATACAGCCGTTTAGCCTAGGGTTCAAATCATTTAAACCCATTTTTATAGGCCTATGTATCGAGTTTTGGGCCTCTCGTTTGCATAATTTTGCATACTTTTCTACAGGCAGTTTCAATGTAATTTTAATTGTTATTTTGTTTTATTTAGTAGTTTGTTTTGTACTAAACGTGGAAAAGTGTCTGTTTTTTTTTTTAAGTTTTGCATATAGATAACGCAGTTTGTCTTAATCCCTCTTCATACACTTCTTCCTCAATTCTACAATTAACGTTTCTGTTCTCTGTTGGTTAGCCATGAAAATTTTAAATATAATATTTCTGGAACATTCTCTTTTAGCTTCTCTTTAGCATGTTAGGCTACAAAAAAAAACCCTGCAATGTTCTGGGAAGGTTCGTTTTTTACTTTCCATAACATTGGAAGTTACACAACTGGAATTTTAGGGGAATGTTCTGTCTTTCTGTCTTCTTCCCATGATTCATGTCAGACCAATATTCATTCATTTATTCATTTTCTTTTCGGCTTAGTCCCTTTATTAATCTGGGGTCGCCACAGCGGAATGAACCGCCAACTTATCCAGCATATGTTTTACGTAGCGGATGCCCTTCCAGCTGCAACTTATCACTGGGAAACATCCATACACACTCATTCACATACACTACGGACAATTTTAGCTTACCCAATTCACCTGTAGCACATGTCTTTGGACTTGTGGGGGAAACCAGAGCACCCGGAGGAAACCCACGCGAACACGGGGAGAACATGCAAACTCCACACAGAAATGCCAACTGACCAAGCCGAGGCTCGAACCAGCGACCTTTTTGCTGCGAGGCGATTGTGTTACCTACTGTGCCACCGCGTCGCCCCGTCAGTTCGATTTATTTATATAGCACATTTCCAACTGCCACAAGGTCGCACAATGTGCTTTACAGAGAAAATACAATACAGTTTGGTTTCAATGCCTACAACAAGAAAGTAATAGACCCTTTAAATAGTTTCGCCTAGTTAAAAGATGGTACCACAGTTGACCACACTAAAACAGGAATTTAAAAACGATACTATCATCATCATGGCATAACATTGCGAAACATACATGTCATCACTGTTTTCAGTCACACTTCTATAGTTTACACAATGATGACTTTGATGTTGCTTCTAAACCTTTCACTTTGAAACATGCCACCACTGTCATGAAATGAATCATCTCACGAGGACATACTATTTTACGCATTATCAGAAAATCTTTTCAAAAGGAGTTGTACCCCCTATCAGCTACCCGGCCTAAACCCAGCTTCACTGGAGGATGAGCAAATTGTTCAAAAAAATACAGATACGATTATACAAAATCATATTTCTTACCCAACATGGTGGCGCAACAGCAAGAAGGTCGCTGGTTCAAGCCTCGCCTGGGTCAGTTGGCATTTTTGTGTGGAGTTTGCATGTTCTCTCCGTGTTTACGTGGGTTTTCTCCGGGTGCTCCGTTTTCCCCCACAATTCCAAAACATGCAGTACAGGTGAATTGGGTAAGCTAAAATGTCCGTAGTGTATGAGTGTGAATGAGAGTGTATGGATGCTTCCCAGTGATGGGTTGCAGCTGGAAGGCCATCCCCTGCGTAAAACATATAAGTTGGCTGGATACGTTGGCGGTTCATTCCGCTGTGGTGACCCCAAATTAATAAATAATGAATGAATTAATTTTTCTTAGCCCCTCATAATTCATAGCCACTACATCAAAAACTTCTCCGAATTGCTGTGAGATTGCGTTGAATGGACATAAATTTCTCTTTCTGTTTTTCACCGAAAGGTGCCTCAGGCCTTCTCAAAAGCCACTTTTATTTTGTTCAAAAAGTAAAAACTGATATCACAAGTCAGAATTCAGAGAATTTCTCCTTCCAGAAAAATAATAATGTGTTCATGAGAAGGAAGTCATAGCCTTAAGCAGGCAGATTCCATGTATGCATGTGTTGTCAGCATGTCCAGTTGATAAATGTTCCCATTTTGCCAATGACGACAGAGTTTAAAATTCTTCCCATGAAAGATTTCTGCGTACAGTGGCATGAACAGCATCTGCAGGTGCTTCTGTAATTCAACACTTCACGTGCTCTTTGTTTGACTTGAATAGCCGACTACTAGAAGTAGAAAAACTAGAAGTTTTTATTCAAATTACACTAACTATACTAAAGTATACTATATATATATATATACCTCACACACCTATGGCACGTGTTATTTCACCAGCATTGTAAATAACAATCCCTTCTGGAGTAATTACATTCAACTTGTGTCTGCATTTTCACTCCACCCTGCTACACTGGTGGAGAATGTGCGCTTAAGGGAGTGAAACTAAGGATTCCATCAACCGCTGACACTTGTTGTTTGTTTTTCAGTTTGTCATCTTGCTCGCTCTCCCTGGAGCCACTTCGAAATGGAGGAAATTGTGCAACAGCCGACAGATGTGATGTCATGGCAGCAGCAGCTCGCAGAAAAGATCGCAGCCAGACTGGAAAGGACTGAGCAGGTGGTCGAAAGCCTACGGAGCCCTCGAGTGACGGTTTTAGAAGCCAGAAGCACTGCCCACCACCATCTTAAGAAGCTCAGCGACCTGGATGACATCGAGGCATACCTACACACATTCAAGGTGATAGCAACCAGAGAGCTGTGGGACAAAGCCGAATGGGCTCGACTCCTAGCACCATTCCTGACTGGCGAACACAGCGTGTGTATTACTCACTAAATTATGAGACATTAAAGAGGGAAATATTAGCGAGAGTTGGGCTTTCTCACATCAGCGCAGCCCAGCAGTTCTGGCAATGGGCGTATGATGAACAACTCTCCGCCCGTGTGCAAGCCACGCAGCTGTCCAGACTGGCACATCTCTGGTTGTTATCGGGGAATACCACCGCCTCCCAGGTCGCTGAGCAAATGGTAATCGACCGCCTGCTCCGAGCGCTACCAAGAAGACTACGACGCCCCGTAAGCATGAGAAACGCCATGATGCAGCCAGTGGAACCGTGACGGAGAAGATGGGTTCATCCATGGGGAGGTTATCTAACCATAATGCAGCCCATAGACAGCGAGCCAGAGGGTGAGTGCACACTCTAACAGACTCTAACCCTTTCTTTACTCTATTTCAGAGAATAACCACAGGAGGAGAGTTTGGAAAGGAGCAACAGGAAGGTGAATGACTTAAACATTGCTTGACGCAAGTTCGGGAAATAGATGGAGAAGTGCGTCTTCCAGGGCCTCATCCTCTCCCATACTTTGTGGTCAGAAAAGGTCTGCTCTATTGTATCGGACAGCGGCAGGGGGAGGAAAAACTCCTGCTGGTAGTCTAAAGGACCAAGACAGAGATGTTAATGGAGCTGGCGCACTCCCATCCGATGGCTGGGCACTTGGGAGCGGAAAATACCATCCAACGCATCCGCGACTGCTTCCACTGGCCTGGCCTGGAGGCCGAAGTGAAAAGATTCTGCCAGGAGTGCGCCACCTGCCAACGGACGTCACCACGTAAACCTTCCCCCAGCCCGCTAGTACCCCTCCCCATCATTGAGGTGCTCTTAGAGCGCATTGGGATGGACCTGGTGGACCCGCTGACGAAATCCGCCTGAGGTCATCAACACATCCTGATCATCGTAGACTATCCCCCCAGATACCCTGAGGCGATTCCCCTCTGGTTAGCCAACGCTAAATCTATTGCAAAAAAGCTATTCCAGTTCATCACCAGAGTGGGAATTCCCTCAGAGATATTGACTGACCAAGTCACCCCTTTCATGTCTCGGCTAATGACCGACCTCTGCCAGCTACTCCAGGTAAAATAGCTTCGCACATCTGTTTTCCATCCCCAGACAGATGGTCTGGTGGAGAGGATTAACCAGACCCTTAAACAGATGTTGAGCCGAGTAGTCACAGAGGATGGGTGTGACTGGGACCTCATGCTTCCGTACGTGCTCTTCGGAATCAGAGAAGTA
>CAIGQW010001174.1:774889-801513 GCA_903798125.1 Danio choprae
TATATATATATATATATATACACACACACACATATATACATACATACTATATAACTCTTGATTTTATTTTATTTTTTATGCAATCTTGATCAAAATTAGCAAAACAGCAATAATTGGAGCACAAAGAAAGATAATAACTATAAAGAAATTGTAAATACATTTCTGAAGGTTACAGTAAAGTTTGTCTGCCAGTTAAATGGGGTTTGTCGGAAAATAAAATTTGATTTATTAACTTACCACCAGGTAATTTTTATTTATTTTATTAAATTATTTATTAACTATTTATTTATACATTTTTTATCTGACCACTTTGTTCTGCAATTAGTCATGATTAATATTTGTTGTTTTTGTTTGGTTTTACAAAAGAAAGGGAAGCGTGAGAAAGAAAAAGAACAAGAACAACAGTTTACAAATCCATATTAAAAAATAGCTTTATTGAAGAAAATGTAAGCATATTAAGCACTTGTACATTTCAGTTACTTTAAGCGACAGATGTACACACATAAAAAGATGTCATAACAAAGGCGTGCAGACAAAAACAATCCCACATCTTTGGATAGTTGTTACATGTGTATAATCTTGCCACAAGGCACAACATTTTCTTTCATGACACTTGAGTAATATTTCCTTTATTTGGCACTTTCCTCTGCCAAACCGTCACTAATCAGCGCTAAAGGCGCATCCTTGCCTTAACGATACTTTATTTTTCTTTAATACACATGTTTTTGGCATGCACAGACAATTCAATAACCTACATTATAAGGACTCATTCAAAAAAAAAAAAAAATCATTAAGAATCAACACTCATTCTTTCCATGGCTTTTAGCAACTGAAAGTCTATATATGAAGTTAACTCACCAAACGACACCAAACACACACTTAACTATTCCATACGTTTATATACACAAACATACAGTTATAAAATTACACACTAAAAAGAAGCAACACTCGAAAAGGTTAAAGGAAGGCCATGTTGTGTTACAGCAGGGTTTTGCCTTTCAGTTGCATGTTAAATTCCCCAGAGTATAATGAACAATCTGTGTCCTTCTATTGTTCTGGTCTTGCAGCTGACAAAACTAAACAATCCTGCTAACCAAAAGCAGGCAACAATGCTGACATCACCGTTCTTGGAATCCCTAGCGCGCAATCTTTTGTGGCTACGTCACTGCACTGTACACACAAATACTGAGCTTAGATTAGAAAGAGAGATGAGAGTGTGAACTGACGCATAAGCAATGCAAACACTTACTGATACAGTAAACCTGAAGAAAATATATATATTTACATCCAGGACACTGAGAAATATTGAAAACTTAAGTGCCTTGTTGGGGTTCAGATTCTACCAAGAATAAATAAGTTTAAAAAAAAAAAGTGAAGACAAATACATGATTCACTTATAAACATCATTTGAAATCATATGCCATGTAAATGCTTAATGATACAGAATACAAATGCGTAGACTAATCTACTTCGTAATGCTCCATATGGAGGACATTAGGCATGCTGTTTTTTTTTTTTGTTTAGCTTTTTTGATAAATGACATGATAGCATAACGACAAAAATATTTCTAACATCACCCAAATCTATAAGTAAAGCATTATTAAAAGAAACACTATCGTTTTTATTTTTTGGTGTCTGATGGATTTTTTGTTTAATCACCAACCCATTAGACAGTTCATAAAAAGTGGTTCCTGCGTTATACTGTGTCTTAACATCTTCTCTTTCTCTCTCTCACACACACACACAGTCTAATTCTTCACAAACACACTTATAGATACTGTACACACATTGATCCATCACAATCAAACACTCCATCCACCAGTCACAAATAATCACACCATTCACCCATTCAAAAACAACCACTTACGCCATACGGTAAAATAGAATTTAAAAAATACAATAATAGTAATGGAAAGAAAACAGTTGACGCAAACGAAGGCACTTAAAAGGAAAGATGAAACTGATTTCAATAACTGGGTAAATGGAGACCAGCTATATTCATGGCTGTGAATCAGTTTTGATGCATTTGGGTAACAGTATATAAAAAAATACACTTGTATAAGTATATAAAAACTGTATATAAATAAAGCTATGTTACCATTCACATATTGTATGTGCACCTTGGGAAATCATGTGGAAAAAAAATGCTGAGTAGAAACACAAAGGTGTAATTCTAATTTAACTAATTGGTAATTTAATAGAATTCATTAAAACGCAATTTATTCTTTGGGCTTAAGAACACATTAATAAATTATGCTGGATTTATTGAACAAATTATTTTTTTGTCAAAAAACAACAACAAAAAAAAACATGAATAGATGAATTAACCAGCAGATTGATCCCAGATTTTCTGCATCCCATGCTGTCGGGTGCAAGTCATTCTACAGTACACTCTCAGAAATAAAGGTACGAGAGCTGTCACTGGGGTAGTACCTTTTCAAAAGATAGACATTTGTACTTAATGGGTCCATATTGGTACCTCAAAAGCATATATTTGTTAAAAAATTTTAAGAGGTACATTTTTGTACTTTTTAGGTACTAATAGGAACCCTTGAGGTATTAATATGGACTCCTTAGGTACAAATGTGTACCTCTTGAAAAGGTACCACCCCAGAGACAGCTCTCGTACCTTCATTTCTGAGAGTGTAGGGTAATAAAGCTACAGTGGCTTCCCTGTTTGTTTGGGGGTTTTTTTATGAATAATTGCAACAGTTCCCAAGTAAGTGACTTTTTTATTCTCTTCAAGATATGGGATGGAATTATATTAGTGATATTCAATGTTTTTTTCTTACAAGTTCAAACTGTAATTTTGGATGGAAACAGTGTGCTGTCTATTACGGATTTGAACATACACTGGCGTCACTCTTTGGTTTGGTTACGATTATCATGTCACTGATTCGGTTCAATTTCGAAATCCCGGTGCATTGACGATGCCTTCCGGACACAATTTTAAAATTTTACTTCACAACACAAGAACACAATTATTATTTATTTTTTTTAAACAAGCAGTCAGATATATGAACTGTACCTTACTAATTATAAACAAAAACTGATTGCTGTCGAGCAAATTTTTAAACACCTATGATTGGTCGTTGTGTTCACGTGCTCAACAGAAATGGCACTGATTGGCTCTAAAGACCACTGCTGTTCACCGAGCAGTGAAAGTTCTGGAAGGTAATAATACTACTAAACCACTTTGATGATGGGCTTTGGCTAAGGAATTTTAGAATGCCCAAAACAACATTTCAGATGTTTTACAATGTGGTCGGTCTGCTGGTTTGTCCATTAAAATGGTACATTAATTTGTTATCACATGATCTGTTAAAACAAAATCACATCATTTTTTGATGCGCATACTGGGATTTATTTCTTCAATTGTGTTTTCATCGTAGTTTATTCACATTTTATTGCTTAGGATAAAAAGTTAATCCTACTCAGTTATGTGCATTTTCAAAAATGTATGCACATCTTTCCGTTTCAGGGTGACATGGTGGCTCAGTGGTTAGCACTGTGTGTGTGTGTGTGTGTGTGTGTGTGTGTGTGTGTGTGTGTGTGTGTGTGTGTGTGTGTGTGGGGGGGGTGGGTGTTTCCCAGTACTTGGTTGCAGCTGGAAGGGCATCCGCTGTGTAAAACATATGCCGGATAAGTTGCCGGTTTAATCCCCTGTGGTGACACCTGATGAATAAATGGACTATGCCGAAGGAAAATGAATGAAAGAATCTTTCCATTTCCATAAAAAAAAGTGATATTCCAAAATGTGCAAAAACAACAACAATAGGTGTATGGAAACATAGCTTATGTTGCTGTCAAAATGACTGTTTATCTCGGAGTATCATAGTGGTAGATTGTTAAACCGTTAGATGTGAATTTGATACCTTTGTTTATACTGTACACTGAAATGAGTTATTGTGTAATTGTCAGTTTAACCGACTGGTCTTAAGGCTTGTGAACTGAGGGTTGGGACTCACCTACCTTACCCATTATAATGCTACATCACGTAAAGTAAGGCTCAGTTTATCTACGTCCCTGTGCGAACACGCTTTTGAATGTCATGAATGGTAGAACTTCTCATTGTAGCGGTGGATGGTGACGCAGCCGTGGTAGGAAATGGGACGGGGCATCGCTGCTACGCCCGTGATGATGCCAGTGGATGGATCATAGCACAGGATGTTGTCTGACGCCTCTCCGTTTTCACCACGTCCACCCAGGATATAGATCTTTCCATTGCATACTGACATACCGCAACTTTCCTGAAGGAAATAAAGGAGTATGTGAAACGTAAACATGCAATCCTGTTTATTTCAGAAATTAAAGTGATATTCATATTTGATGCAGATAAATTTGAGAATATATTTCTGCAGGTGCCACCAGTTCAGCATGATTTTTTGCATTTTGTAATTATTGAATTTCTTATGAGGAAAAACAATACTCCCCCTACTTATTAGAAACATTGCTGTTCCTATTTTTTTTATAATTTGTCAATAAAAAATAATATGCATACATATACATTTAATGATCATATCTAAATCTTTTCTAAAGAATCATGTGATGCTGCTGAAAATTCACCTTTGCAGTATCAACTGAAGAGTAAATTACATTTTAAAATATATTAAAATAAATAATAAATATTTAAATGATAATTATAGTTTGAATTGTTTGATATTTTACTTAGTTTTCTCCAAATATTAATATTTTTACATATGCTTTTATAATTTGTGCAATATTTTCCATAGTACATATGTATAAGTGTAAAAAGATCTTTAATCTGTATTGAGTAGATATGTTGACCAGTGTGTATTTGTGCAAGTTGTGTATTATTGTATACAGTAAGTATTATCCTTTATATTATTTACTCCAGATTTTGCAATAATACCCAATACTGACACATAACAATAATATACCACTAATTGTTTTTATTACTATTATTATAATTTTATAGCTAGTAAAAAACTATGAAAAAATAAATATCACATTTTAAGTAATTATACTAAAATATGACGTATATAAAATGTATTTTAGTTTGAGTTTTCAGATTCTCTATGGAAAAAAAAAAAAAGAATTGTAAGAAAAAAAAAACAGGTCTAGTACCTGTTTGCTGAACGTATGAACCACGTGCATCCAGTAATCTTCAATGGGGTCGTAGCAGTAGATGGATTTGGTCAGGCCTCCAGAAACATAGATCAGATTGTTCAGAGACACAGCCGTGATGCATCGTTTTGCAATGGGAATGTTGGCCCTTAACAACCAGGAGTCAGATTCGGGGTCATAGCACTGAACCTGGTGGAAAACACACACATTGGTACATTACAAACAAAACCTTTCAACTAGTAGTAAAAAAAAACCAACATCTCAGTCGCACACATGCATTAATTGTCCTGACATCCAAGAAATAAGACTGTTAATAAGCCACTATTTGCGGTAGTCAAAAATATGAAACTGCCCTGAGGTGATATGAACTTGCAAAAACAATAATCAGCGATCATGTGTGCTGATAAAAAAGGAAACATAATCCCACACAGACACAAAATCTGCTGATCTCTGTGTGGAGAATGTGAAACGGGAAGGGCATGTACAGTATTATAGGGGCTTCACACATTTTGGAAATAGCAGACAGTTGTGCAAGAAAACGCTTCGGGCACAAACAATCTGGCAGAATAATAGGACAGAAATGTGACTACAACAACTGTAAAAAAATAGCATGCTTCAAATTACAACCAATCAGAGGCTGCATCATTACCATCCCTACTTCCTTATAAGAAAGCAGGAAATGTGTTTATTATTTAGAATTTTAAGATTTAGAATTATGTGTTTATTTGATTTAAAAAAAATGTATTAGTAGTATTTTTCTTATTTATTCATTCATTCATTTTCTTTTCGGCTTAGTCCCTTTATTAATCTGGGGTCGCCACAGCGGAATGAACCGCCAACTTATCCAGCATATGTTTTACGCAGCGGATGCCCTTCCAGCTGCAACCCATCACTGGGGAACACCCATACACATGTATTCACACTCATACACTACGGACAATTTTGCTTACCCAATTCACCTATAGCGCATGTCTTTGGACTGTGGGGGAAACCGGAGCACCCGGAGGAAACCCACGCAAACACAGGGGGAACATGCAAACTCCACACAGAAATGCCAACTGACCCAGCCGAGGCTCGAACCAGCGACCTTCTTGCTGTGAGGCGAGAGCGCTATCCACTGCGCCACCGTGCTGCCGGCTTTTCTTATTTATTCATTTATATATTTATATTTTGTTATTTATTACTATTTTGAGGGCCTCACAGTGGCGCAGTGGGTAGCACGTTCGCCTCACAGCAAGAAGGTCGCTGATCGCTGGTTCGAGCCTCGGCTGGGTCAGTTGGCGTTTCTGTGTGGAGTTTGCATGTTCTCCCTGTGTTGGCGTGGGTTTCCTCCGGGTGCTCCGGTTTCCCCCACAAGTCCAAAGACATGCGGTATAGGTGAATTGGGTTAGCTAAATTGTCCGTAGTGCATGAGTGTGAATGGGTGTGTATGGATGTTTCCCAGAGATGGGTTGCAGCTGGAACATATGCTGGATAAGTTGGCGGTTCATTCCGCTGTGGCGACCCCAGATTAATAAAGGGACTAAGGCAAAATTAAAATGAATGAATGAATACTATTTTAAATTATTTTATCTGTTGTGTTAAATATGTACTGATACATATTAAAGTATTGTTTGTTGTTGTTTTCAAGTGTTCTTATTTAATGTTTATTAACTCATTAAATCTAAACGTTCTGTCATAGGTAATAGAACTAATAACTAACTAAACTCGACTTGCTTCAGTTTTGCTTTTACAATGCAGTTTAGTGTAACTTGCAGTTAGTGTAAAACGCAGTTTAGTGTAACTTTAAATGGGTGGGATTAACACTGCCTCTACCGACGCGACATCTTCGTAAACAAATGCGTGACACAAACCAATCCATAATGCAGATGCAATATATGTTACACATAGAACTGTGTTCATATGTACAATATAAATAAAGTGGGTTTGATGTCTCTCTTCACAAATTCAATGACGCTGGCAGTGACAGTTTTCTCAGACCAATTGTCATTAGCAGTATGTATAGGTCATGTTTTTGATAATGTATGGCTTGCTTGGAACCACACCAGAAGTAATACCAAAAAAGTAGTGGAAAAACAGTGAAAAAGCCCTTAAAAATAAGCCATAATGCACCATACCATGCAGCGGAAAAGTGCCTTAACATTGACAAAGTCTGTCAAATTTAATGCATTAACTAAAGACACTTTTCCACTGAATGGTACATCGTGGTTCGGGTCTTTTCCACCATGTTCGATTCACCCTAGTTCTGATACTTTTTTAGTACAACAGTCTAAGTGAGCTGTACCATTACCAAAACGTAACACACTGCTGATCACCAATTGGTGAGATGCATCACTATTAGCATCATTGGATATGCGAAAACAAAACACAAAACCTGCTATATTTAAAAAAACACCAATCCATTAGTCGTGTGTTTGTTTATGTTCCGTTTATGATGATGTCACAGCAATAGCGCTAATCCCACCCACTTTAAGCAGTACTAACTGAACTGAACTGTACAGCAGAGTGGAAAAGTAGCTTAAATTTTAGTAATGAGACCTTATTGTGTTGCCCGTTGTACTTCAAAATCCTTCTGAAATTTCATTTGTTAAAAAAATTGTTTGTACAAAAAAAAAACATGTATGTACGAAGCAAATGCAGAAGAATGTAGAGTTACGTTTATTATTATACCTGTTAAAGTAACCGGTTTCACATCTTACGTCATTATCATAGTAATTCCACACAGTTGAAGTCAAAATTATTCGCACTCCTGTGAATTTTTTTTGTTTTTTAAATATTTCCCAAATTATGCTTAACAGAGCAAGGGTTTTTTTTTTTCACAGTATTTCCTATAATACTTTTCTTCTGGAGAAAGTCTTATTTGTTTTATTTTGGCTAGAATAAAATAAAAAAATAAAAAAGCATTTTAAGGTCAATATTATTAGCCCTCTTAAGCAATATTTTTGTTATTACTATTATATTTAGAAATGTGAAAAATCTTCTTTCCGTTAAAAAGAAATTGGCGGGGGGAGGAAATATACAGGGGGGCTAATAATTCAGGAGGGCTACTTCAAATGTATATAGTGATACAAGCTTCGGCAATTATCACATTAATAAAATGTAACACCGTCAAAATCATACATTTGGAAAAACAATGTGGAATTATGGGTCCAAAAAAGTTTTGTTGAGAACTAAATCTCAGCTGGCTGCACTGAATCGCAGTGAACTACATTAAGTGAATCCAATGAGATATCTGCGACTGAGCGTTTCTCTCCAAAGGGACACCTGGAGAATGTATCAGAGCGGCCTGACAGATCCAGGTCAGATGGTCATAGCTGTTGATCTCCATTAGGGGGCAGCGGAAGGCACACTGAGTGTACAGTATGTATCTTCAGTCTATTGTTGAGCTCAGGCAAAGCCAGGCTCTAAAGTAAAAACTCTTTTAGACCACAGTGTAAAGAGCAAACAAGATGCCATCGTGTAACAAGGGGAGGAATCACTCAGGTTAAAAAAATAAATTTCGTTTTGTTCACACATAATGTGGTAGTTACTATAGTAGTGGCTTTGTATACTTAAACTTCCTGTAATTTATCTGGAGAATGTATTTAAGTGTAGAATGACCTCTTGTTTAACTCTGTTACAGAATATTAATGAGTTTAAGCAGTGTTGGTCATTTTAAAGAGAGTGTTCACCCAAAAATGAAAATGTAAATCAGCCTCAGTGGATCCAAACATTCATGGGTTTCTTTTTTGTTGAACACAAAAGAAGATAATTTGACGAATGTTAGTAATCAATCAACACTGACATCCATGGTTATTTTAAAGATATATTTCACCCAAAACTGACATTTTTTATCAACCTCAAGTAGATCTAAACATTCATCAGGTTCTTATTTGTTGAACACAAAAGAAGATATTTTGAAGAATGCTAATAATCGTTCGCCATTGACTTCCATAGTATGAAAAAAAAAGTACTATGGAAGTCTATGGCTACCAACATTCTTCATAACTTCTAAAAGTTTTTAAGAGGTTTGGAACAATATTTGGGTGAACTATCCCTTTAACTAAAGCCACTAAAGCTAGTATTTTTTCTCTTGATTTAAAATAAATATTAAAATGACATATACCACATGGTAAATTTACTACAACTGAAACTAAAATTAAAGATGTTTTGGAAATAAGCTTAAAATAAGTTGCAAAAATAAGCAAGTTTTTAGATCTAATATTTAATATTTATTTAATCATCTAATATTTATTTAATAATTTATTTATTTTGATTTAAAATTATTTAATTAGCATTTAACAAATACTATATTAGGATATAAATACTAGCACATTCATTCATTCATTCATTTTCATTTCGGCTTAGTCCCTTTATTAATCTGGGGTCGCCACAGCGGAATGAACCGCTAACTTATCCAGCATATGTTTTACGCAGCAGATGCCCTTCCAGCTGCAACCCATCTCTGGGAAACATCCATACACACCCATTCACACTCACTACCCAATTCACCTATACCGCATGTCTTTGGACTTGTGGGGGAAACCGGAGCACCCGGAGGAAACCCACGCCAACACAGGGAGAACATGCAAACTCCACACAGAAACGCCAACTGACCGAGCCGAGGCTCGAACCAGCGACCTTCTTGCTGTGAGGCAAATGTGCTATCCACTGCGCCACCGTGAGGCCATACTAGCACATATTAAACAAAGATAAAACAAAATTAATATAGCATAGATTTAAAGCACAATTCATCCAAAAATCTAAATCCTCTCTTTACTTTTTACCCTCATGTCTTTTCAAACATGAGAAATGTTATTTTCTTTCTGTGGAATATAAAAAAATGATAATGATATATTAAAGAATGTATTTTCTTTAATTATTATTATTATTATTATTATTATTATTATTATTATTATTCAATGACATAAGGATGATTAAAAGATGACAGAATTTAATTTGGTGTGAATTTACTTTAAAAATCCCAATATCTAACAGGACATAAAAATGAGTATTTACTATAATAAAAATACTGCAATACAAACAAACACAACATCTCAAGTAAAACTATATAATCAGAGCTGTTTTATTTACTGCGTCCGAGTATATGTTCCACAGCTTTGCTTCCCAAGATGACTATATTGGAAAACAAAGCACGTCACACCCTCCAGTAGCGTGACCCAAAAATAAAATGTCATGTTTACATGCAGTAAATACACAATGACAGATAACTAACAGGGCGGTTTCAAAGACGCCCTACTCCTCAACACTGCACGTCAGACTTTTCAACAAACCTTATCAGAGCATGTGTTGTCGTCAGGTCCTCCTCCAATCACAAACAGTTTGTTGACACAACTGGCCACAGCTGGCGAGCTGACGGCCTCCTTCATGGGTGCCACTTCTGTCCAACGGTTCGAGAAAGAGTCATAGCACTCAACACTGCTCAGTCGTGATTGGCCATCGTATCCACCGACAGCATATACCTGGAGACAAACACAATAAGATATTGAAGGATTAGTCATTCACTTGCTCTCATGTTCCAAACTCATGAGCCTTATCTTAATATTTAATATTGTGGATGAACAGACTTCCAATAGAGGGACAGAAACAAATGTTAAAATACCTTAAGTTTTGTTCAACTCTTACACTGGAAAGAATGTTCATTTTGGGTTGAACTAACCCTTTGTCATATCATTTTGCAAGTTTAGTTCACCAAAAAAAAAAAAGTCATTTTCACCCTCACGTCGTTACAAACCCCTAAGGCTTTCATTCATTTTCTAATATTTTCTCTCTCTTTCTCTCTTGACTGTCAATGGAAGGACAGAAATCTTTAAGATTTAATTTAAAATATGTTTAATTGTTCCAAATTGATTTGGAACAACACTGGAATGAATATTCATTTTAGTCAAGTGACTTTGCAGGGTCAGTTCACCAAAATTTTTAACTGCATTACTTTTTATCTTATTTCAACTTTCATTGGAAGGACAGAAATCTTTTAGGGTGCTTTCACACTTGGTTTGATTGCCTGGTCCGAACCCAAGTTCGATAGTCCCCCCTTGCCAACTTCTCAGCTGGTTTGTGTTCACACTGTCTTTTTTCCTTCTAAACCCCAGTGCGCTTGCGTCATCAAGCTGCTGTTGTGTGTACAGCTGTCACTAGATGACGGTCACGAAAGCGAAGTTGCTAAAATGGAAAGACGTACGCATATCATGGTCATTCTGCTTTTACAGAATGTTTTGTTTTGTTACCACAACCAAAATACAGAGAGCCACTTGCTTCTATCTGCCGCAAAAAAATATAAAAAACAATTCAGAACATCACGCGATATCCACAAAAGTAATTTTGGAGGAGACAAGTAGACATCATCACTTTGTTTCACTGGATCAGTCCTGATTGTCGCCAAGGTAGGTGATACACAAACATGCACACATGAATGAACGTTATGAAAACTAAAGTTTGTTGTACAGTTGGCAATTCACTTCCATTATTTGGTACGATTGCATTCATATTAGAAGTGAACCGTACCAGAGTTCGCGTGAACCTGTACCCGAGTCCACTTGAAAGAGGTCATCTGGGGTACGTTCGCTGGTGCGCACCCGAATTTAAAAGACAACGTTCACACTAGCTAAACGTACCAAACTGTGATATCAAACGAACCCGGGTGCGGACCAAAAGCGCTAGTGTGAAAGCACCCTAAGATTCCATTTAAAATAGCCTCAATTGTGTTCCAAAAGGATTTGGAACAACACTGAAAATAAATGTTCATTTTGGGGGGAACTAAACCAGTAAATTCACTGATCTTGAAGGGTTAATTCACCTAAAACATGTATTCACTCAATTTGCTCAAAACTCATGAGGCTTTCATTTACCTTCTGATGTTTTATTTATTTATTTATTTATTTATTTATTTATTTATTTATTTATGAACATTAAGTGTCAGACTTCAAATGGAGGGACAGAAATGTTATTTTAAGATGACTTAAATTGTGTTCCAAATAGATTCGCAACAACATGGGGACAAATTTTCCGTTTTGGTTAGTTAAACTAACCCTTTAAATCTGAATAAAGGCCAATCCAAATACATCTTAAACACCATATTAGTATTGCGTAATGTAGGTAAACGTTTATCTGTTTTGAATTGTACGCATGACGTTTTTTTTCGATGACACAATCTGGAGGTGAACCGGAGTGTGCAGATCTGGGCAAACAAGAACTTCTGTTTACCTATTCATACTGTGAATCTAAAATGGACATGTGACAAAGGTTTTGCTACAGACACACGCACAACCCTTGAGGCTAGCACTGCATTAGCGACAAGACAAACTCTATACTTGCTTTTCATTACGTCAGTGGACTAAACAAACCAGATCAAGACAGCCTGATGACAAATGTTCATCACACATAGTTGGTTTTAGGTAAATGCGGCACTTTTGGCTGTGCCAGCAGATTGACTCTCCAGGTTTACATTTTTAAAAACAAATGGTCACAATTTACAATAAGATTTCATTAGTTTATGTATTTACTAACATTAAATAATTATGAACGATATCTGTACAGCATTTATTAATCCAACATTTACTAATGCATTATTCACTCAACTTACTTTTGCTGCTTATTCAAACTACTTATATAATATAAGTTGAACCAACACAGTTCTTAAGTTTTTTGAGGGAAAACTTAATTGTTTCATGTTCTATCCACTTAAATTTGTAAAAAGGATTAAGTTAACTTAAACAATTTGTGTTGGGACAACATGAAGTAATTGTGTGGAACCCAGTATGTTTTTACAGTGTTAACAACCAAATTAATGCTTGTTAACATTAGTTTTTGCACCATGAGTTAACATGAACAAACAATGAACAACTGTGTTTTCATTAACTAATGTTAACTAACATGAACAAATACTGTAATAAATCTATTGGTCATTGTTTGTTCATGTTAGTAAATGCATTAACTAGAACTAATACAACCTTATTGTAAACTTGTTTAAAGTTTTCAGGTTTACTCTGGTTATGATTTCAAAACACAAACACACATGCCTTTATGTAATCACTCATTAGAAAACCTGTTTACATGAATAGCATGATAAGCGTAACAGGTGGAAATCAGTATATGCAAATTAAGTTCCGCTTAAATCATTTAAGGTTTAAAAACCACAGTTGGATTATTAATTACAGTAAATATAATATGGTTTGGCAGCATTTAATAGATCAAAAACATCACCGCTGCAAAAAAAACATGACCTCAGTGCAAAATGTTGACAGTTCCGTGTTGTAACACATCACTCAATCACTCTTGTTTGTTTAAGTCCTCAAAGAGATTTGAGAAATTTCTCGCTCACTCTCAAATGAAAACACGTGGAGGAGTCTTTTGCCTCCCTCTCCTGCCTCATGTATCCATGCTGTTAAAAAGAAGAAGGTAAACATGTTTCCCTGAATGGAACAACCGAGAAAACCAGTCAGACAAGTGGCGGTGCATGAACATGCACAAACACTAAGGGGCAACACGCGACTTTAGCAAAACACAACCATGTGCTTTCTGATGAGCTCTTTGTTTAGAATCAGTTGTTTTATCACCTTTTGGACAGATAAGATATGTTGCAATAGCTATTGAATAAAAAAAATCATTGAGAGATTATAAAATGCCAGTTGAATTTGGTTTCCTGTTCTCTGTGTATGTAAGTGAGAAGACTAATATATGCTAACAGGGTGTGAGGATGTGAGTCATGATTCTCATTTAAATGTTAATTATAACTTCGTATCGCACAATATTCATATGCAGTATATCTAAACCAGTGTCAGGATAGCTCATATTGGATTATTAAAGGATTGTGAAAAAACATTTTTTACCATGTCTATGAAAGCCCGTTTCGACTATTGGACAAAAAAAAAAAAAAAAAAAAAAAAAAAAGTACATTGCCAATTTTGTCCTCACAAATGCTGAGAAAAAATTTGCAACTGAAATCCTACTTCACTATTTTTTTCATTGGGTTTTTAAAGTTTTTCATATAGGCAAATGTGCTGTCGAAACTTTCTGTTCACATGGATACACAAAAATGACACAAAACACTGTATTATGCATGCCAAGCCAGTAGCTGGCAGTACTATGTACAGAAACAAAAAATCTGATAGTTTGTCACTGTCAGTCATCATGAATGCTTAGATTAAACACATTTTATAATAATTTGTTACTTTTCTCATAACAAACATAACATAGAATTTAGGCAATTTATTTATTTTATTGGGTAAATATTATATTCACAAATGTACATTTTCTTCATCATTACCTAATTTGCAGAATTTTCTTTGTGACTTAAATTGTTTAATTACTATTTTACAAAATGTTTACAGCAAAAAAAGTAAAGTTTGTAAATATTATTTAATTTGAGTTTTGCCTCTGTACCCTGTTTTTCCCCTATTTTTTATATTGTTATCTTATTTTAGTATTATTTTTATTTATATATAATTTCCCTTGTTTATTATTGTACTTGTTGTCATCCATTGTTTTAGTTATTATGATTGTATTTTTAAAACAGAGTAAAAATAATAATAAAAACAAACAAAACAAAAAAAAAAACATGTTATGCATGAGCATGGCATCACATTTAAATCTTACATTGGACCCTATAAACTCCTTTTTTTAAAGTTTGCATTTCCAGGTCCCCAAATCTCTGTTTTTAGTAAAATAAATGACAAATACAGTTAAAAACAGTATTGTGTAAATTTCCCCTAGTTTACATTTTGTGATTCTGACGTTTTCCCTCATTGACTTTATTTGTTGCAGTTGTAAATTTCTTACACTCACTTGCTATTCTAAGTATATACTTTTTTTTAAAAGAAGAATTGTGACATGTTAACTTGTAATTGTAAGATTATAACCATAATCAATAAAAAAAAAGTCAAAACTGTGAGAGAAAAACTCACATTTTCAAGTATGTATCTCACATCTCAGACTTCTCATAACTTGAAGAAAAAAATCTGAATTGGGAGATTAAAAGTTGCAACAAGCTTTTATGAGCCTTTGATTTCAGTTCATTAGATTTCATCTATAAGCCATAAATCTTCGACGACCAAAACCACAGCCAGTAAAAATCTATACATCTAAAAGACCTGCTGCTTAAAAAACAAACCCGAATGATCTTTTGGAGTCAAATGAGTTTGAGGTAAAACTATTATGCGTTTCAACAGAAACACAAAGAGACTATTGCAGACAGTCAGAGACAGGAAGCTGAGTGAAAAATATCTGAATAAGCCGCAATACAAAGCATCAAAACAAACAAACCAAAAGAAAGAGGCGTTCATGCAGACGACTGGCTATAACTTACAAGCGCATGTTAATTACTCATTGCACAAGTAGCTTTTGTTGGCCCAGTTACTTCCATTCAAAACAAGACACTTTAAAATTTATTGAACCTTTGAGCTAGTTACTCACAGAGTACATAAGATCTTTCGCAAAGAGGACAGAACAAAGCTATTCAACCCCCTGCCAAACTAAATCAGATCTCTGGAGCTGATTACGGTTGTTAAGAAATGCTGAAAACATCTTGATAAGAGTGATGCTATGCAAACTGAAGGATACAGATCCAAACGGCTTTGGCAGCACTCCTTAGACAATGGTACAGGCCGTTAATGCATCTGATCGCTTCAATGTCAGTTACTGATTGTTAAAATCTGCAGTGTAAGCAAATCAGCTCCAAGGGAGAGGCTATAATGATGTCACTTTTATGAAAACAAGGAACAAGTTTCAAGCAGGAAAAGAGGGACAAACAGGCTTTGAAAACGAACTCTAGACAAGACAATAAACAATAAATGACAAACAAGCGATCAATTATTAAGGGTGGGAATAAGCCTGAAAATTAAATATGCTAAAGAAATCCCAACAACACCCATTTCTATATGCGAGAGACAATTAGAATTTCTTGAAGTACGCAAACCACCATTGCAAAAGCCAATAAAAAAACATTAAACACTGGAATGTTGGTTTATTATTGGTTTCTGAATGGTTTATGGGTTCGTAGTCTTAGTAGCCAATAGTTCACCACACAAAACCCAATAGTGGCTGGTGCAAACCATGTTTACCCTTGCTACAAATCAAACTGTATTAAATGTAATGTTCAGCTTATGTAGTTTTGCTCATAGTTGAGTGTTGATGATGGTAGCGTATGCCAAATTTGACTGGCATCTTTAAAGTGGCACTCATTTGTTTGGATGCATAGTCTATGCCATCATGATGACATGTGTTGCAGTCCACTAGTAGAAGATTTAGTGTATATAAAGCTAAAAAAATGTGTCCAAACCTGCTTCTAGATGGCTTCAACTTTAATAATACACAACTTTAATAATACACAACAATAATACTTCAACTTCAACTTTAATAATACACAACTGAACTAGCTATTCAATTGCTTTTGACTCCCTTAGAAACTTACATTTTTACAGGTAATTACAACATTGGGTGCTTTAAAATTCACTTCTTAACCTTACATCTACAAAATGATTAATAAACAATGGGTGTTTGTGTTGCTTTTTTTTTTTTTTTTTTACTGTTTGGCTTCTTCAAACTGTCATTTATTCCATCATAACTATTGTAAGTTGTAAAAATTTTAACAAATGAAATAAATTTAGCATCAATTCAGATGCTTCATCCATTGCGTCTGCCATGTTTTCTTATAGATTATTTCCTGCCATACGGTAATTAAAACTTTGTGATGGGGTTCATGTGCTTTCAACTAAGACTTAATTAAATGCACCATAAAATCTGCCTTCCAGGAGAACGACTGGACAATAGTAGCGTATAGTGACGAGACTGAACTCACCTTTCCCAACAAGACGGCCATTTTGTGTCTCCAGCGGCCTTTGTTCAAGGAGGCAACCCGGATCCAGATGTTGAGCTGGGAGTTGTACATCCAGACATCCCTGCTGTTAATTCTACCCCCTAAAAAGATGACAACAAGTCACACACGAATTATTACATTATGCAACAATGTGAAAACGTAAATGACCCATGAAACACTTGGTGAATGTAATTTTATCTGTTATAAATGCATTGACACATCATGGAAATAATAAAATCATCACTGTGGACATCTTGTCCCAGTTCTAAGATCATTCCAATGAGGAAACATAATTAAAGAGATCAGCTAAACCAGAAATATACTTAAGAAAAGAATTTTGCAATGCAATAAATAGCCATAAATCATTATTTGGTTACCCAGTACTGGGTTGCGGCTGGAAGGGCATCCGCTGTGTAAAACATATACCGGAATAGTTAGCGGTTCATTCCGCTTTGGTGAGCCCTGATAAATAAGGGATTAAGTCGACGCAAAATGAATGAAATCATTATTCGCATGTACACTACCAGAAGAAAACAAAAAAACATCCCAACAAAGCCTCAAATATCATCATCTGATGAAATCCTTGAAATGTCAACTGTATAAAATTCACATACATTTTTTTTTAGCATTTTCTAAGCATTGATGTGCAAATTTTTGTTTTGTTTTCTTATAATGTCAAGTACTAAACTTAAGCATTTCCTTTGTTTTTTGCATGTACACTGCAACTCACCAGTTTGGCCAGTGTCAGTTTATGTTCCTATTAACCTAAAATTAGAAGATCATTTTGATTTGTATAACGTATGTTTAGTTACCACAGCATACATCCATGTGTTATATCATCGCCTGAATAACCTTCTTGCAATGTTTGTAAAAATAGTAATAATAAAGAATGAGTCATTTGACTGAGAGTGTATCAGTTAACACACACACACACGCACACACACACACACACACACACACGCACACACGCACACGCACACACGCACACGCACACACGCACACACGCACACACGCATCATATAATGCCAACAAACCTAATCTACAAAAACCGTTCCAGTTCTTCAGGCAGCGCCAGCCGTGTGGAAAGAACACACTGGACTTGAAAGCTGCTCGACCTGAAAATCATCCTTCTATTCTGTCAATTTTCCATTATTTTCTGACTCACATATCTAGAGTTTGACACATACAACATTTATAGCCTGACACTGACACACATACAGGCTCACAAAAAAAAAAAAAAAACTTGGCCTGGCTTACTACACAGACTTAAAAAAAACAAGTACTGAGGGGAAGGAATGAATTTGAAGGAGGTTGAAACTAGAGAGAAAACAGTTAACTAGCAGGACGGCTCTTATGGAGACACGTGAGCGCTTGGCACATGCTGAATGTAAACCGATCGCTCTGAATTCTAGCCCCCTCACTCTCTCTCTAACGCTCTTTTCTCATGAGATACTAGCTGTAGTCCTGGTCTCTTTTAATTATGTCTCACAGTGTCTTTTTTGCTGAACCTGCCTGCTGTTCAAAGTGAGCTGCTCTGTAATGCGTGGCACCCTGCTTGTGTGCCTAACAAACCCCTGCTGACTAAACCAGCCTAGAGGTAAACATCAAACTGGGTCATCAACAATAATTGAGATATAAATGACAGGATTGACAGATGGAAGGCATACATAGACAAGTCACATAGAGCCGTGATTGATCGTTTCCAATTAAACATCCCAACGTGTTTTGGCTTTGATGTCATCTACATGCTAATTGGGGTTGAGTGATAAAATGGTGATGTGTTCAATAAATGTTCAATGTGATGTTTATGCTTCAAAGCGGAACTAAACGACGGTTGTGCAACACAGATGGTTTTATTCCACATGCATTTAGGTTTACTTATAGAGCTTGAATCGATCATGTGACCAGCTCCAAAGAGAAGCACTTGAATTTGGTGAAGAAAATGTAAAGGTTTCTGATTTAAAGTAAAATGGTGCTGATGTTTTCTACCGCACTAACAAACAGAGTACACGCCAGGCCATGATTGATGCAGTTGGAAGTCGATTTCATGGATTTACTGTAGTACTAGAAGCTGCAGCATGGCGTTGTGAAAAATTGGGAGATATACATATTAACTGTGTTACATTATTAATGTAGTCGTGTATTAAAGAGAAATTGTTGTTATTGAGCTATAGATTTGTGCACTTATATTTACACTTAATGTATTCAGTGTTTGTCATACAGTTATCATGAAAACTACATTTACATTTCAGCATTGTAATTATGTGCTATATGTGTGGTTTTACATATAATTATGATTATTTAAATGTATGATATTAAGGTTTTTTAAACATTAAAAATGTATTAGAATATTTAAATACAATACTAAATTGTTACTATGTGATCTCAAATTCAGGGAACAAAAACCCTGCAAGTTTAAAAAATATGAATCATTATAAATACTGTACTTCAGATATGTTTGTGCCAATTAACTTTCTTTATAAAAAATGTCTTTAAATAAAAAAAATAATTAAAAAAAACAAGATTTAACACTTACTGTGATATTGATCAAAACAGTTTTACATTTATTATTTACATATAATTTACATATAATAAACTTATTTATTATTATTTTTTGGCCTTATCACACAGCCCTATGCCAATGCATCACTAAAATAACATTCAAAATGCAGTTTTTCTACATCAGAGCAAAAATGTCCATATCTCATTGTGCACTGATGAGATTTTCAAAATTATAATCCAATCAAATGCTGTCTACCATTACAATTCCCCTCCCAATAGCACTAGCATTAACAACAAGCGAATCGTCTTCCTGTCAATGTTATACACAAAGACTACTAGCACTTAAAAACTTCCTTTCTCAACAGGACACAAAACCAAGCCAAGTCTTTTCACCACTGCTAAAAGAACAATTTAGAGCTCAAGAATGATATTACAAATGTCCATGCTTACCTGAGACCAGAATGTCATTCCTGAGGGCACACACGGCATACTCTGACTTGGTGAATTCTGGGAGTTTGGCTAAGGATTTCCATTCACCGGTAACAGGATCATAGCATTCAGTGTATGGCAGGTTGAAACCACCCATCCTCTCGCATCCTCCGACAACCACAATGACCTCAGAGAATCCAGTAGACCTGCACAGACATGGAAAAATCTATTTGAACACAAGAATAATGATAACAACAACAACAACAACAACAACAACAACATTCCAGACAGCTTTTTTAGTAATGTGTAACTCATTGTTTCGACTTGTTTTTCTGTCATTTTTGGCTTATTTGTTTTTCTGCTTTGAAACTGAAATGAGAAAAGCACATTTTTAGCTAAGAATAGCAGTAATTGACTGTCTACTGGTGCCCGGAGCACAACATGCATTCTCTGTGCAAAGAACCAATCCGCAGGCAAACATATTTCATCCAGACCTAACGCCCAGAATTTTTTCCCTGAAATCATCTGCCTAGAAGACTGTGCTCTCTGTGTACAGTAAATGTTCAGGGGATTGGAGAGTGTGCACATGCAAAGACGCTACATTTAGAGTTGAACTTTTAATACCCTCTCTGGTGGAAAGAGATTAGAATGAATTGAGTCAGTGGCTCGGTCACTTCATGCAAAAATGGAAAAAAATGGTCCCTTCATGCAAAAATGGAAAAATCAGATCAGCCTTTCATGTGTGATGCAATTAGTCTAAATGCATTACACCCACACAATTCCCCAACAATAATTAGGGAAGATCACTCAGGCCCTATCCTACAATTCAAATTTAAAAACCATCCCAAATCTGCCTGGAAACAGTGGAGGCGGAACTGCAACTTTCTGCCAACTGTATTCTGACACCAACTCCAAAACGTCCTCTGAATTTGAGGAGTTAGGCTTTTTTCGTCAGACAAAAAGAAAATGGGTATGTGGAGGCGTTTTATTTTGCATGAAGATGAAGCCAGCTTTTGTCAATGTTTAGCTGGTTACGTCAGACTGGGGCTACAGTTCTGCAAATGACTGTGCTATACCTTTCTTCAAGAAGTCTGTAATGAGACAGTTAATAAATAAACCATGTAACACTGACAAGTGTGCAATTTCCCCTCCCCCTGCTCCTCACTCACGTTCCTCTAGACATAACACAAACAAAGAGCACATGCTCCAAGCAGGATCAGGTCAACAGGAACATGTTTCGAAACTCAGGTGTTTGTGTGTTATGAAGCTCGTAGAGGAAGAATGTGTACAGGCAAGCCCAAAGTCAAGTTTTTTTTCCCCTCAGCAGAACAAGGGGCCTAAAGGGGTTGTCTCTTCTTGCACTGTCTCGCCAATCTTACAATGCGGCTCAAATTGTTCCATATCCATAAATTAGAGCATTTGGTTTCCCAACTATCAACTATGGAGTGTGAAGCTATAAAAAAAAAGCAAGCCTTCAAATTACTTCAAACACACACTTGTTGAAGCATGCCTTTGAGTTTTGAGGACGACTGAATGTATAATGTAGCATATCTGGGAAAAGTTTCCAGAAGTATCTTTGATCATTAAGGAAATAACAGAAGAATTTGACAACTACTAATGACTATTAATCCAACATTTGCTTGATTGTTTGTTTGTTTCAGGGTGGCCAATAGACTTAGGTTTATAGATTTAAACCAATTAGTACGTTTTCTGTACGTAAACATTGGTGCTTGCTTACACTGTAAAAAATTGCAGGGTTCCTCACAGTTCATTCATGTTGTCCCAACACAAATCGATTAGGTTAACTTTGGATTGAACATAAAACAATTAAGTTGTCCAAAAAAATACCTAGAATTGTGTTGTATCCGCTCATTTTAAATAAGTAGATTGAACAAGCAGCAAAAAACATTTTGAGTGTACGTACACATTTCTAAGTCCTAAATTTAGTAAAGACCCCTCAGGTCACAGGAAATAGCAATGTAGGACACCAGTAATACCTGCGTGGACGGGTTCGAGGTGACATCATTTCATTGCCCAACACATGATAGCGTCTGGCCTCGTGAAGAAGCTGATAGCACTCTGGTGCATTTTGGATCAGCTGGTCACCTTCTACCGTCTGTACAAAATAATTTGGATGCAGCAGGGGCAGGCGGACATGATTGAGAAGGTCTCTGAGCATGATTCTGCGGTGGTCCACATCGTAGTACACCCAGCGCATCACTGCCTCAAACACGGTCTCCTCCTTTCCAATGACCAGCTCGTCACTGGCGATGTACTCCTCCAGTTCCTCCTTGCGCAAGTCCAAGAACTCTTCGTGCTGGGCCACATCGGCAAAGCTCTGCAGGGCGTAAGAGCGGCAACGGCTGGCCAGTTGCTTGAGAGAGTGAGCGTCAGCGAAACGCTGGATGCCCAAGCAGTTGCAAGGGTCAAGCTGATCTTCCAAGAATTTGGCACAGGCATCTCTCAAAGTGCTAATCTGGAAGAGGCTGGAGGTCTCAAAAAGAAACTGCACATTATCTGTAGTGATGCGGGCACGACCGGTGTAGACGTACTGCAGGAAGGTGTCCATGGCTTCAGCACGGATGCCATTGATCTCAACCAACATCTCACGGCTCTCCCGGTGGTCATTGCAGAACATTGCACGGAAGTAGCTGCTGCATGCGGATAACACGGCACGGTGACATGGAAACTCTCGACCCTCCACACTGATCACTACATCTGTGAACAGACGGCCATCACGAAACTCGTTGAACATCTGCAGGATACTGTCTGAGTGGCATGGGCCGGAGGAGAAATCAAACACATCATGGTTACTGACTGGCTTGCTGTCCATCTCCAGGACCTTTCGCTTGACTGCTGGAGACTCACGGACTCCAGAGTCCTCCCGGTTCAGTCTTCTGCCCAGAATAAGTACCATTTCTTTTAGACCAGAGAGGCCCAAGGCCCTGTAGACAACAGAAGAATATGCTGAAAGTAAAAAGAGAAATATTATTTTAATCAAAACCTAGTTTTAGAATATAATATTGCTTTTGTAATCTTTTGTGGTAGATAACACATGAAAAAGTAAAACAAAATTACATTCAACTATTCAGACTAAACATGCAAAAGGAAGAGCTGATATAACCTACCCACTTTAAAATGTCAACAAAATATTGCCATGTTTTCAGCCAACGTGACAGACAATGATCCACTAAAATCTTTTTTAAACAAATGTTAAATGATATTTGAATTGTTTTTATGTTCTAATACTTCACCCTTAAAATACAACTACCCTTATCATCTTAAATAATAGGCTTATTTTAAGTTGACGTTGTCATGAAAACCTGGCAACCTTTTGTTTGTCTCGCATTGCCCTTATTGCCTCAGGTGAATTCACCTTTAGACAAACCATGCTCATTTCTGACCTCTAGCGGTCACTTCCGTATACGAAAATGTATCAAAACAAAGAACTTAGGGAGCGTCAACAAAATGTTCTTCAGAAATTGACCTGGAACCACGTGTTGACACAAATTAATCACACAATTTCCTTGTCATCCCACTATATACATAACTTAAAGTCAATCAAAATTAAATTATTAAGTCAAATGACGTATATGCTGTTCTTTAAAACATATTTATACAAGCTGTAAACTAAGTAAAAAAATCCAAAAGGGAAGACCATTATTTCTTTGTGTGTCGCAGTTATGCCTTAGTGCCACACATTGTAAACAACAGACATCTCGAAGTGAAGAAGTTATGTAAAAATGCACAAATAATATTTTTCTATAAGTTATGGGGGATATATACATTATTACATGAACATATATTAAAAATGCACATTTTAATAAAAAAAAAATTAATGAAGCATGGAAACAAAATATTTTAAATGACCACTGACACAAAACTGTTAAAGTACTTTTATGCGAATAGAATAGAATAGAATAGAATAGAATAGAATAGAATAGGCATGAGAACAGAAAAAAACTTAAGAATGTTATCATCAGCAAAACTCACCAGTTTAAAACGTTAAGATTTTGTTACGGATGTCTTCTAAGTGTGTAAAATGTGAAAATCAGTCAAGTAAAACTCTGTTCGTCTACCCCTTGGCGGTCATCTCTATTCTAGCAATGAACCCAAAAGATCGTCTGGGGGGAAAAACGGTCCGCTGGGCGCTTTATTGCCATCATCACATCCGAAAAACACCGAGAGGCAATCAGCTGATAGCGCAGGGAGATCTGGGAAATATAGTCATCAAGCTAGATGAGAGCGTGACAGTAGAGGCGCAGAAAACTACAAGTACCAGAGTTGACAGAGCGCCACATGGCCACGGATTGTTTGTAAACGTTTCAACATTCACAAGAGGAGGTGAATGTCTAAAGGCGCAACTCGTTATTTTTTTCCTCTTAAAAGTTAAGTTTCACATAAGATATAAAGTACGTTCACATGAGTTCTGAAATTATGAAAACTTAAAAGTAAAAACAAAATATAGTAGACAATCACATAACGGACATATTGCTTTCAATAGACTTTTTATACTGTCGTTTTCATACAGCGATAAAGATATTTTCTATAACCTAAGCCTAAACCCAACCAATACAAAATACTGTTTTTACATTTTCATTAAAACACTGATTAATGTAATAATTTGGCTGTTTTTGCCCCAGATTTTTTTTTCTTCAGGGTGAGGATATTTGTCTATCATAATGCAGTGTATGCGAATCAAAAACCCAAACACTTATGTTTAATTTATTTGGTCAACGTTTTTCCCTCAAGAACACTAACAATGTTTTCTCAGTTGCGCTCTTTCTTTCTTTCTTTTTTCTTTCTATGAGGTTCAAGACAAAGATATACTTCTGCCGCAACCCTTTTATTACGAAGTGACACCTGGCTCTGTAAAGCAGGTGAGGCGGTTTAACTTCCTCTTGTTCTGAATGCCTGGAGGCTAAACGCACTGTATGAATAAGGCACGTTCAAGGAACTAAACTATATTACAAAAATATGTTGTTGGATTTCTCTGGGCAAAATATGGGTGCACTTCCTATTCTGTTTCTACTTAGGCTTTTTAAAAACAACAACGACTTAGAACTCCATTAACCGTCAGTGGATAGTTCACCCAAAAATGAAAATGTACTTTTTACTCACACTCAAGTGGTTCCAAAAATTCACGAGTTTTTTTCTTCTGTTGAACAAAAAATATCTTGAAGAAAGATAAAAACCTGTTTCCACAGTAGGCAAAACAAATCATATGGAAGTCAATGGTTATAAGTTTCCAGCTTTCTTCAAAATATCTTTAGACCAGTGTTGAGCAAGTTAGTTAAAATGTAATAAATTGCTAATTATTAAATAATTCAAATTGCATTTTAATTATTTAACCCCCCAACCCCCCCATAACTCACCTCAGCCTTAACACGGCCTCCAAATAACTCACCTTAGCCTTAACACCATTTATTTATAACTTGTATATTAGCAATCACTGAATTCTCAACTTTAAATTACCACGTGTAATGACTATTATAAGACTGATACATTAAAATAATAATTTTTATTTATTTATTTGATAAATTATTTTTGTTATCAAAGGACAAGGACGAAAAATCATTTACATTTACAGCAAACACATTACTGATTTTCCCTCACAGAAGCTAGTAGGTAAGTATTTTGCTTTTTACACTGATTGATTGAGAAGTTTTATCAGACAAACAGCAAACGAATTGCAGTAGTATGTTCATCAGTTTGCAGTGCACCCCCTCTTGTGGCAAACAAATATTCAATGTTGAGGCCTTAAGCACTCTGGCAGGTGTTTCTTTCCTTTGTAATGTTTTCACCTGAAGTCTCTATCGGTCCTGTTGTGTTGCTGCTGTCTTTTCTATGTTGGTTTTCACCCCATTACTGCACAGCAGTTGACTGCGCTTTCTGCTGTCTAAAGCACATTCCTCCGTCTCTGTGTGTTTATGTGATCAGTAGTCATCCCACCATTAAAAGTGTTTGGATCCACTCAGTTAAGCCCTAGCAGAGCACAACAGGGTAATGTTCAATGCATGTTCACCCACTTAAGCTAAACAGAACATAACAAAGAAAAAGAGCAATTTTATATTTAAATATGTGTTGAGGAAGAGGCATGGCCAAAAATGAATTTCAAAGAGCACCACCGGTTGTATCCTAAACTAGTCATAAGGTGGCAGCAGTGACTATGGAACAAACACAAATGAGGAATTTGCAAGTGCATATGCCTGCAGGTTAAAAGATGGGAATTTGGACCGATTTTTTTAAACATTGGTTATTTAGGGCCCATTTGCTGGCTGATATTTTACAAACATGAATACGTGCTATCTAATGAACCATATCTATAATTATTTGTCTCGTCAGCTTCATCACTATGTTCACAAAACACATTCTGTATAGACTAGGGATGAGTTTTGAAGTGAAAAATTGCAGACCGGTTGCAGATGCAAGCTGAGACTGCATGCATTGCTTTTAATGGGTACACCTAACCCCGCCCCTATCCTTACCCATCACAGTGACGTCACTAGCTCTATTGTGTGCATCTGTCTAAGACTGCATGTCTCAGCTTTCATATGCGAGTCTCCAGCCAGACACTATTGGAAAATGTCATATATCTAAAAAACAATTTTTGACATTAACCTACACAGTTTAGGAATAAGTATACTTAACTTACAAATATAGATTACATTCAAATTTTACATCCTAAAATATTTAAACAAAACACTCAAACCGCTGCAATTTCCCAGTTGAAAAATATTTTACTAGGCTAAAGTGTGTTATACTGTGTATATAAATAATATACATAATAATA
>CAIGQW010001174.1:816513-827563 GCA_903798125.1 Danio choprae
GTGCATGCTGTAAAACAACGTTTGGGGCTGTGAGAGTCATTAACCAATTTCCCCAACGAGAGGAAGTGACAGAAGTGACTTTTGCTTGATTCATTAGTGCAGACACTGTGTGAGGGCATCTTACATTTACAGTCTGACCTAACACCATTACTGCTGAAGCCTGAAGAGCTAGATGAACTGCCTGCACTGCTCTAAGACATGGACCCATACCTTGAGCGACTATGTCAAGTTTACCAGAATAGTAATGAATTGGGCGTAAACTGCCCCCATGATCTTGCATTAAACATGCTGTCATAAAGCCTGAGTGTTCATGAACATAAAGCACAAAGGGCCTATCTGATTGTGCAATTCCTAATGCTGGTGCTTGACATAGTGCTCTTTTCAAATTATTGAAAGCGTTAAGCTGGGTTTCTTCCATACAAAAGGTATCAGAATCTTTAACCTGACCTTTCAATAAGTCATAGAGTGGCTGGGCAATTGAGGCATACTCTTCGATCCACGGTCTACAGTAACCTGCTGTTCCTAAGAATGATCTGAGTGCTTTAATGGTAGTAGGTGGAGGTATTATTTTTACTGAAGCTGCTCGATCCTGTGTAATGGATCTATTTCCTGTACCAATTGTTTGACCCAGAAATGTAACTTGGTTTTTAGCAATTTGAGCTTTGTGAAAGCTGCATTTATGTCCTTTTTTATGCAAATAGTCTAACAATGCTGCCAATTCAGTTTTATGTACCTCATGATCAGTCGAGGCAATCAAAATATCATCGACATACTGAATCATAGTAGACTTTTTGACTGGACATTCTGGGTCACACAAATCACGTCTGACAGCTTGATGATAAATGGTTGGGGAATTTTGAAATCCCTGTGGTAACCGTGTCCACTGGTATTGTTCATAGTCAACTGTGAAAGCTAACCATGTCTGGCTGTCAGAGTGCAAGGGTACAGAAAAGAATCCATTAGACATATCAATTACTGTAAAAATTTTACAATCTAGTGGTAGACCATTACAAATTGTAGATGGATCTGCTACTAATGGGGTGATTTTATCAATATGTTTATTGGCTACTCTGTAGTCTATGGTGAGTCTCCATGTTCCATTAGCTTTTTTTATAGGCCAAATGGGCGAGTTACAGGTACTGTTAGTTTTAACTAGCACTCCTTGCTTCAGTAATTTTTCTATAATAGGTTTCACTCCCTGTATAGCTTCCTTACTGATTGGATATTGTTTGGTAACTGGAGGTGCAGTTCCTGTCAATTTAACTGGTTCTACACCTGTCAGAAGTCCACAATCATCCTTGTCTTTCGCCCAAATTGGATGATTCTGTAAGAAAGCATACTCAGGAGTGATTGCATTATCAGTAGAAACTTGCACTGAAGAAATTTTTATGCTAGCTGTTTCTGAGGACATGTCTAAAGTTAGATGTAATTGTCTTAGTATATCCATGCCTAGAATTGCACCTGTATTTAATGGAGCACATAGCAATTTTGTTGTCAGAGTTTTTGGGCCAAATTGTACCTCTATGGGCGGGGTTTCAAACAAAACAGAATCTTCACCTATTACACCTGTTAAGGAAAGTTTAGTTTTGTTGTACGAAATGTTTAAATTTGTAGCCAATTTCATAGGAATTACTGTAATTTCTGCACCTGTATCAAGCAAAAAATCAATCTCTTTATCTTGTATGCTACCTTTCACAAAAATTCTTTTGTCATTGTGATGTATTACAGGGGAAAGGTAGCTACTCACAGCCCCAACAATTAGTTTTTTTCCTGCTCTTGTTGTGCTCTTAGAAGAGCCTGAGCAAGCTGTCCTAATGCTGCGGTAGACAATGGTGGAACTACTTCAGGGTTGTAGGCAGGCTGAGAAGGAGCAGAATTATGCACAGCATGTCTTTTGCTATCTTGCAACTTCTTCCTACACTCTTTCTCCCAGTGTCCTAATTTCCCACAGTAGTTGCATTTGTCTTCTCTTTTAGGCCACCTAGTGTCTTGTTTTTTTAAACTAAATGTTGTTGCTGCTACTCTCACTTTTGCTTTAACATCAGCATCTTTTTCCCATGCAGCTAACTTGTCTAGATTATTTCTGATAGTATTGTTATACCAAGTAAGATCTAGAAATGGCAATGCTTTCCTGTACTCAGTTACAAGGCCATCTGACCAGATGCGAACTAGTGGTCCCTTGTCATCTAACACATTTTCAGGGTCTTCCACAATTCCACTGTAAGCTATGGCTGTCTGACAAAACCTCTCAGTGAATTCATTCACAGATTCATTTTTCTTTTGAGCACAGTTAGTGACTCTGGACCAATCTATTTTGGGTCCCATTATATTTTTTAGAGTTTTCAAAACACCCTCCCTCAATTCGTCTTTACTGGCATGTCGTAGATCAGAGACAGCAGCTTCAAAACTGCTGAATTCAGATTCTGTTAGAATTTGAGACATTAGCTGTGTAACTTCTGTCAATGACATGTCATAAAGCCGCATTTTGCTGATTAGTGCTCTCCTAAACTCAGAAAAATTTGTGCGAGCTGAAGGTAAACTTTGAGAGAGTCTTTCTATATCTTTAGGTCCAAGGGCTTTGGTAACAGCCTGAACTCGGACAACAGAAGCATTGGAAGAAACACTTTCATTTTCCTCAATTCTCTGTGATCTTCTCCTAGCACCACAAACATTCACTGACTCTACAGGTACATCTGTTTCAAAGAAAGTTTGTAAGTCTGGATAAATATTATCAGACTCACTGATTTCTTCAACATCAGCCTTATCTGAAACTTTATTGCGATTTAGTTTCTTTGTCAAAGATGCTATTTTAGCACGAAGCTGTTTGATCTGCTGATCTAGCTCTGAGTTTCGCTTAGTTTGTTGTGTGGCTAGTGCTAAAGCAAATTCTCTGTGACAGCAGATAATGCCTTTTACATTGTTTTTACGAATGCTGGCACCTAATACTTTTTTACATTCATCTACAGACCAAATTTTGTCTGGATGGATCTCATATTTCTGAGTTAGCCCTTGTCTAACTTTCTCAGTGACTATTTGATCCATTTGTACTCCTAAAATTGATGTAAATTCCTTATCTGACCACAAAGGAGTCGCAAGACCACCTTTTTCATTTGTGGGGATCAGTCTAGCATTCTTCTTAAACATTTTGTGAGTTTCTGGGTTACCACACAAAACAAAACACTAAAAACTTATCTGATCAACAGACTGTATGTTAACACAGTTAACCTTCCCTGGCAATGCAGAGGACAAACACAAACTACTAGCACTTCACGCTAAACAAAAACAAAAGGGTAACAAAATATTAACACGTAAGGTTAATCTTCCCTGCCTGAACAGAGGATAACAGATTTTAGCACAAAAGCTAACTTCCCTGCCTGAGAACAGAGGATAACAGATTTTAGCACAAAAGCTAAACTTCCCTGCCTGAGAAAACAGAGGATAACAGATTTTAGCACAAAATGCTAAACTTCCCTGCCTGAAACAGAGGATAACAGATTTTAGCACAAAAGCTAAACTTCCCTGCCTGAAACAGAGGATAACAGATTTTAGCACAAAAGCTAAACTTCCCTGCCTGAGAAACAGAGGATAACAGATTTTAGCACAAAAATGCTAAACTTCCCTGCCTGAACAGAGGATTACTTATTCATCTCTAAGATAAAATTTAGAGGATAACTTAGCTAACCAAACCCACAGCTGTTTGTTAACTCTTCTCTGACGGCGCAGAGGGTACCAAATGTACTGGTTTGTACGGTTCTTTTTATAGAGTGTAAACTCACCAAATCGTGGTTGAACTGAAAAAATTCAGCCTGGAGAGAAGTCTGATCTTTCTTGAGCTTGATGTTTCAATCAGAATTCAAGTAAATTTAACTTCCATCAGGGTTGCAGTCACCAAATAGTTGAGAATATGTGACCTCAGATGTTCAACTTCAAATTGCTGGAACTGGAACGATTCCGTCTTGAGTAAAGTCAGATATTTGTTGAAAATGAAAATTCAAACTTGATTTAGGTGAATTTCTCTATCCGGCTCACGGCACCAAAACTGTTGTGAATTTCTAGAAGAGACCAAAACCAGGAAGACTCTCGGGTAATGTTCAAAGCAGAATCCTTTAATAAGAACTCGGCATCGCTGTGGTGTTCATCGAGAAATCTTTCAAAAACTTACTAACTTTAGTGCAAACAGGCACTCAGTTTAAATACATGTTTTACTGACATGGGTGGGAGAGGGGTAAACAAAGCATGCAAATGAAAGTGTTGTTGTCAGCAGGGTAATATGCATTTCACAGCCCCGATCTCATCAACATATAAGTACCCATTCATGATACATTTTAGCATGAAGACAAAGTGTGCAAATGAAATACTGGAGTCCTGCCACTGGACCAGGAAAGGTGTTACCTAGCCATTTGTTTGACAATAGACACAGCCGTGCTTTGAAACTTACAATTTGCATTACTTTGGAGACATGAAACTGTCTCACATATAGGCTTCACCAGAATGCATTTTACCATGTATTTTAAATATATTTAAAGAAATTTGTAATCTTTCAACAGTAAAATTGTATTGACAGTGAATGTGTCATGAGACATGTATATAAATGTCCTGTCAGCGTGTTATTTGAGTGGACTTTTCTGACTTTTCTGGCTTTTCGGTGAGCATGTGTGGTAAATGCATGCAAGTATTTGAGTAGAATATCCACAGTTCAGAATATTAAGCTATTTTGAACTTTGAACTTTGGACATGATGGCATGTGGTGCGATCAAACAAGTAAATCTTTACAGACCCCTCCCTCATATACCCAGGTGGCTGTAAAGACTCACCATTTTCTAATTGGACTGGAAGGCAGGACTTCCTTCATTGTGTCGGTCACTGAGCGTTGCAGTTTTACCATTCATAGTAATGCGAGTGAACAGTCTCACCAGAGTCAAACTTGCGAAGTGTGAACACACATTTAATGAAATGTTTGGTGTAAAGAACACTTAAGAAGCTGTGTTTTTATATAGAAATGTGCATCGGAAATTCTTCATGGACCCATCAGTTACAATACAATTCTTATTCTTTTTTATTCATTCACCATTTTCTCACACTCAAGTGGTTCTTGACTTTTATGAATGTCTTTCTTCTGTTGAACACAAAACAAGATATTCTGAATACAATTTTGTAAAAAAAAAAAAAAGAAAAGAAAAAAAAGACATTGACATCTATTGTAGGAAGTCTATGGAAGTCATTGGCTGTTTTTCCCAACATTCTTCAGTGTTTCTTCATTTATGTTCAACAGAAGAAAGAAACTCAAACAGGTTTGGAATAAGTGGAAGATGAGAAAATACATTTTGGGGTGAACTATCCCTTTAAGAGTGCAGGGATTTATTTGCCTCTGTTTTGAATTAAACATGCTATCTCTTAGTGAATTCTTCATAATGATCAAGGGCTCCCTGTGAATCCTCATACCGCATGCAAGTTAATGAAGCCCCGGTTTCCTCTGGTACTGTTTTGGCCGCAAGCTCAGCCTTTGCTATTCCTTCCGAGTGATGTGGTAAGCTTTGGATTCTGGGAAGTGTTACACTGTACTCAGGTCTCTTTACTATCACGGCTGCTGTGTCATGCTCACTCTTTGCCCTTTGGCAGAGAATAGGGAAGTGGTGAGAGAAGCTTGTTTCTCTGTATGACGAGTTCCTCCTATAAAGGAGCACTTATACATAGAAGTTCCTTCATGTAAAGATTTTTGTACTTTTGTTTTTTGTTTAGGGATAAATCTATTGTTTCTTTGTCACAAAATCACCAAAATGCATTTCCAAGATGTTTGATTTGGCAAGTCCTGAATAAAATTCCCAACAAAATTTGTTTTTGGCCTAATTTCATTTAAAATGACATCACACCAGTTCTTTCTTCGATTATCTGGGGCTTAAATGGTTTTACACATCTTGGGTTGATTTGAGGTTTTTAGCAAATCGGATTATTCATTTCATCTTCCAATAAGAGTGCTTTATGCTCCATTTAACACTGCTTTATGCTCCATCTTATCATGTTTAAATCCATTAATGGCAATTTTTTCTCTCCAAAGGCTGCATAGAAAATGTGAAGTTTTCCTTCTGGGCCTCTTTGTTTTGTACATGTAATAGATCATCATAAAATATTCCAGAAGAGAGTTATTTTGGATGGCATAGATGTAATAATTTTTTGTGCGTAGTACCAGAGGGAAATACAAAATGTGCATTAACAGAAGCTATAAGTCTTTGAGTCAGAAAGGAAAATAATAAGGCTTTCCTCATAAAAGAAAGTCATTTTGGAGCATGAGTAATCATTGATTTCTTAACTCTGCAGAAGATTGCTCCATACAAGAGTTAAAGCGGTAGACACACTAAACGTGTCAGTCACTTCATATAATACTAAAGAAGATCCACTCTTGCTAGTGGGAGAGGTTTGTACACTGTTGTGCAATAACGTTTTATTCATCGCATACAGCTGAAAACATCTGCTGAAAGCACTTTTGTGGATTAATAATTCAAGTTTTGTTGCACTCTCTGAGCATTTTGCTTTGAAATCATGCCTTTAAGCCATTGGTGAAACTTTGGAAGAAATCTAAACTCTGCAGTATGTTCTCATATATCCGCAGTAGGAGTTTCAAAAAACCAAGCGCTTTGGACACAAAAGTACCTTCATGATTTATTAACTTGTTTGACTTTGGAGCAGTATAAGAGAGAGTTTTGTCTTAGATTTGTCTTTGTCTTAGACTTTGTGCTCAGGAATTGAGTGTTTGTCCTAAACGTTGCATCATTTAATGGCATGTTAACAGTGTGTTTTATGCTTCTGGGAAAAGTGCGTCATTTTGTGTCCTGCGTCAATCTTATGTTAGTTTCACTAAATTGCTTCACATGACCCAAATCTAACCCACATTATCAGCAGCATGGCTCACACAATTTTGGAAGCGGACACATGGCGAACCACATGTGGCTGTGTGTTTGTGAGGATCTTCCCCATTTTTTTTTATTTTTTATAAAGGTTTAGTAAACATGTGGTTTGATCAGTCAGAACATTGTAGATGGATTCTAATAGTGTGTTGTGATTGCCAGTCAGAGTCAATCTTGTACTGTTTTCTTGCACTCCTAGAGAAGTCCTAGAGAACTCCTAGAGAATCTCTGATGATTTTATTAATTTTATTTGTTAAATTTGGGTTTGTATACGCAATGTATTGTATTTTTTATATGTACATAATAGGTATATGTACATAATCTTATTCATATTGAAAATTGGTTTAATTTTTCTTGTCATGTATTCAGCAAAGATATTACACTGTAAAAAATGCAGGGTTCCACACAATTCCTTCATGTTGTCCCAACACAATTTGAATAAGTTAACTTAATTGTTTTTACAAATTCAAGTAGATTGAACATAAAACATTTCAGTTGTCTCCAAAAAAAACTTAAGAATGAATGGATGCACAATTAATCAGTTATTAAATGTTTAATTCAACCAACAACCAAAAATTTTAATTGTATTATTAATTACTCACCCTCATCTTGTTCCAATCCCCTGAGACCTTCATTCATATTATTCAGATCACAAATTTTGATATATTTTATAATAAAATGTTTTGATTAGTTTGAGAGCTCTCTAACCCTAGATAGACAACAATAGTCTCAAGATGTCCAAAGTCCAGAAGATGATCCAAAAATATTGTCAGATCATTCCACATGACTTAAATCATACAAAGATCCAAGAACACTTTTGTGCACCAAAATGTAAAAATAACTTTGTTTGTCTATGTCTTCCACATCAGGTCAGTGTGCAGTGCACGTTTACTATGGGCATTATGACGTTTGTGTTGCACTCTTTGACGCTAATGGAAAATATGTTGTACTGACGTAGTGAATGCACACGCTGACATAGAAGAGAAGACATTGGTGTTTGTACAGTTTTTCCAGTGCACAAAAATGTTCTTGGAGCTTCAGTTTATAGCAACCACCTAGAACACCCACTGAAAAAAATAACTCATTGGATGAACTCAATTTAATTGAGGGCAGGATTTCCATCCAATAAATTTGTTTAGCAAAAAAATTACACAATTAAATGCAATTGAGTTGGCCCAACATCATTTTATGAAATAAAGTTTAAATACATTTGTATTTTTATTTAACTTAAACTCAATGGTCTGATGATATCATGTATTTCTGTTGTGTGTTGTACATTTTGAAGCCTCTTAGTTTTATTTGAAGTTATCCTAAATGAACTAAAAGAGTAATTTTTTAGGCATATTTCATAAGTTTCATATACAGTTGATTGAGACTGATCTCAGAACTTAGGGCAGTTATTGCTCACTGAGCAAAGCAACAAACTGCATTGTTGCTAATCAAGCTGCCAACACCCAAAGCATGGGTGCTTCTGCAAGATGGTAATCTCAAAACCTAAAGCATTACATGAAAATCTTCTAAATCTTCAAACTAAAGTGAAGATTAAACTCTAACAAGTCTTTCTACTAACTTTAAACACCTAAGATTACTTTTATTGTCAACATTTTCCTTTCTTAATTTAATCCCACGCAAAGCATGCTAGGAACTACAAATCCCTTAACCAGGTAGTTGGACCAACACAATTGCTTCATGTTGTCCAAACACAAAACACTTAAGTTAGCTTAATGGTCTACAAATTTAAGACATAAAACAAATAAATTGGCTAAAGACATTACAAGAATTGTGTTGTTTCAGTTCTTTTTAAACAGGTAGTTTGAACAAGCAGCAGTAATCATTTTTTGAGTGTAACAACGCCTTAGCAACTGCCTAACAACCACTCAGAACACCCTAGCAACCACCTAGCAACACCTTAGCAACCACCTAGAACAACCTAGCAATGCCTTAGTAACCAAATAGCAACCACTCAGAACACCTTAGCAACTTATCTATCTATGCCAACTGTTTCAAACTTCTTAAAAAAGTACTTTAATTATTTAAACTTTAAAACTGCTTCAAACGACGAGGCTTTCTCAAGCCACCATGAAGTTTGTCTACGAACGTTCAATTTGTGTTTCAAAGATGAACAAAGATCTAAAAAAACTGGAACTGCGTGAATTTACGGAATTTTTGATGTTAGTGATTTTATTTTATAATGTGACATAAGATATTTTATTACAATTGCTTAGTATAACTTAGTTGGGATTTCTTTTGTCATCATATATACATTTACATTCACTTACAGCAAAACTCTAATCATTTAGTAACACTGCTAAATGTAATCGTTAGCAAATCTAAAAATGTGTATCTATTTAGTTTTCATACCTTATATTATTTACATTTAAATATATATATATTAGACATTATATATACATTACATTATATTATACCTTCATTCATTCATTCATTTTCTTTTTGACTTAGTCCTTTTATTAATCTGGGGTCGCCACAGCGGAATGAACCGCCAACTTATCCAGCATATGTTTTACGTAGCGGATGCCCTTCCAGCCGCAACCCATCACTGGGAAACATCCATACACACTCATTCACACTCATACACTACGGACAATTTAGCTTACCCAATTCACCTATAGCGCATGTCTTTGGACTGTGGGGGAAACCGGAGCACCCGGAGGAAACCCACACAAACACGGGTAGAACATGCAAACTCCACACAGAAACGCCAACTGACCCAGCCGAGGCTCGAACCAGCGACCTTCTTGCTGTTAGGCGATTGTGCTACTCACTCCGCCACCACGTCGCCCCCTATATTATACCTCATATATTTAATTCGTAATGTTTTATTTTTCATATATTTAGACATGCAGTACAATTGTTCCTTCAAAACTTCACATTTCAATGCTGACAGACAACTGTGCACTTTAATAGTAATTTCTTTGGTCAGGTGTGGTTGAATCAACATTAACACCAACCCACCCACGTCCAATCAGCTGATTAATCTATATATATGTTAGTGTTACTTCCTCTGTTGCCTTTATGGTGGATCTGACTTCAGGTCAGACGGAACGACATTGATGTCTTTTCAAAGCAGCACAGTGGAGTTGGTGAAATGGGTCAGGACTGTGCCTGTGATCACAGCTCTGCTCTGAATGTAGTACACTTGTGTTAGAATCCACTACATTTTGCACTGGTTATTTTTGTCTGGGTTTTATGCATGGTTATTTTTATTTCATCTACACTACTACTGCTGGTCAAATGTTTGGTGTCTAAGATTTTTAATAAATGTTTTTAAAAAAATATTCTGCTCACCAAGGCTGCATATCAAAAATACAATGGAAACTGTAAAATTGTGAAATATTATTACAATTAAAAATTTTATTCATTTCTTTGAATCAAAGCTGAATTTTACTCCAGTCTTCATTGTCACATGATCCTTACATTTGCTTTATTATATATTTATCTTTTATGATCAATTATTATTCGCGCTCAATGATTAATAATGATTCTTAGTAATATCGAACCTGACAAAAAAATCTTGCTTCAAAGTTAAAAATGTCAGAATGTATTTAAAATAAAACCTTTTTGTATATATAATAAATGACTTTCTTTTTATTCTTGAACAATTTAATGTATCTTTTTGATTAATAAAAGAAAATGCATTTTGAATGGTACATTATAACAGTTTTCATAAAAATATGAAGCAGTCCAACATTTTTTTAAACTGATAATAATAATAGGGCAGCACGGTGGTGCAGTGGGTAGCACAATCGCCTCACAGCAAGAAGGTCGCTGGTTTGAACCCCGGCTGGGTCAGTAGGCATTTCTGTGTGGAGTTTGCATGTTCTCCCCGTGTTTGCGTGGGTTTCCTCCGGGTGCTCCGGTTTCCCCCACAGTCCAAAGACATGCAGTACAGGTGAATTGGGTAAGCTAAATTGTCCGTAGTGTATGAGTGTGAATGAGTGTGTATGGATGTTTCCCAGTGATGGGTTGCAGCTGGAAGGGCATCCACTGCATAAAACATATGCTGGATAAGTTGGTGGTTCATTCCGCTGTGGCGACCCCAGATTAATAAAGGGACTAAGCCGAAAAGAAAATGAATGAATGAATAATAATAATAATAATAATAATAATAATAATAATAATAATAATAA
>CAIGQW010001174.1:837062-851460 GCA_903798125.1 Danio choprae
GTGTGTGTGTGTGTGTGTGTGCGTGTGTGTGTGTGTGTGTGTGTGTGTGCGTGTGTGTGTGTGTGTGTGTGTGTGTGTGTGTGTGTGTGTGTGTGTGTGTGTGTGTGTGTGTGTGTGTGTGTGTGTGTGTGTGTGTGTGTGTGTGTGTGTGTGTGTGTGTGTGTGTGTGTGTGTGTGTGTGTGTGTGTGTGCGCGTAGGCGCATTCCACCAGATGTTTGGAAGTATTCGGTACCTTTGTGTTTGTTATGGCTGCGACCTGACCGGTTTTGGTTATACAACCTCATGCTTTCCTCTCTGCACAACTCAGCATTTTCTAGAAGGTTCTGCAGGGTCATCTTGAGGATCATATAGACCATGGATTTTTGAGTATATAGTCACACTGATACCTTTGTCCATGTAGCTGTAATACTGGAATCCAATACTACAGTAAATCTGTAGTATTGGATACTATAATACTTATAGTATCCATAAATGCATTGGAAACTGTTCAGATCTCTTCAGAATCACATAGCAACACCCTAGACACAATCTAGAATACACTATAGTACCCATAAATTACCTGGAAACCATTTAGACCTTTCTAGAATCACCTAACAACACCAAAGAAACCATCTAAAATACGTTATATTACACATAAATGACCTAGAAACCATTAGACCACTCTAGAATTACTTGACAACACATTAGAACCAATCTAGAATACCATACAGCATCCATAAATTACATGGAAACCATTTAGATCACCCTAGAATCACCTCCCTAGAAACCATCTAGAATATCCTATAGTACCCTTAAATGACCTGGATGACATTTAGACTACTCTAGAATCATATGGTCACACTGATACCTTTGTACATGTAGCTGTAATACTGGAATCCAATAATATAGTAAATTTGTTGGATACTATAATACCTTATAGTATCCATGAATGCCTTTTAAACTATTTAGATCACTCCAGAATCACATAGCAACACCCTAGACATCATCTAGAATACACTATATTACCCATAAAGTACCTGGAAACCATTTAGATCACTCTAGAACCACTTAGCAACACCAAAGAAACCATCTAAAATACATTATAGTGCACATAAATTACCTGGAAACCACTTAGATCACTCTAGAATCACTTAGCAACACCAAAGAAACCATCTAAAATACATTATAGTGCACATAAATTACCTGGAAACCATTTAGATCACTCTAGAATCACTTATAACACACTAGAACCAATCTAGAATGCCACATACAGTAGCACACATAAATGACCTGGAAACCAATTAGACTACTCTAGAATCATATAGTCATGCTGATACCTTTGTCCATGTAGCTGTAATACTGGAATCTAATACTACAGTAAATCGGTAGTAAGAGTTGCCTGATAGTTGCATAGTTGTATAGATGTTATCTAGGATGTTTGCAGTGTCCTGCTCTGTGTGTTTGTGTGTGCATTGTGTTGCATTGGAGCAAGGCGTGGGTGTGATCTCGTCTTGTGTGGCATGGCTTGATGAGTCATAAACGCATCATTGTGATGTTCTGTCTCCATCTCTCAACCCCATCTTCTCTGTAACTCATCCCCGCTGTCATGAATGACCTCATGCAAACACACAATTCGGTTCAAACCCGCAGAGAGTCACAAAGCTCGGAAGATGACATTCTCATCCTGCTCTTTTCTTGCAAAAAAAAGCACCTTTGCAGTTCACTAGAGTTCGAAAAGCTTTTCTTATATTATAAGCGTATTATAAGCTGCTACATGCAAATATCTTGTCACTTTAATTTCTCGGTTCCTTGTTTTTTTTTCTCTCCTTCCTGCCTTGATCTCACCTAGAGGAAAACATGATGCTTTGCTAATGCTCCAGGGGCCTATCAGCTCTTATCCTTTCAGAAGGGCTCATATCTTACACTTGCTATCTCTGTAAATGTTTTATTGATGTAATTATATGACTATGTGAAAAAAGATTTAAAATTATGGTATTGCTAAAGCATTCAACATCATGTAGTGTGAATTTTCTATGCCACTAGTGGCGCCACATAAAATACCAACAAAAATAAATCTTTTGAAACGGATTAGACTTACAATTTTCTCCAAGAGGACAATAAAACAGGTAAAAAATGCCTTATATTAAAGAAAATCCCAGTACATATCTAGAGACCAGATGTCAGTGTTCGTCCATGTCATGTGCTATTGTTTTCGTCATGTGATCCCTTTGTTCTGTCTTTTCCCGCCATGTTCAGTGTTGATTAATCTCACCTGTGTCCATCCCTTGTGCCCTGTTAGTTTAATCATCCCTCTGTCTATTTAACCCTTCCGTGTGTATCATTCGTTGTCCGGTATTGTATTGTTCTACGTTGATGTCCTGTCTGCCCGTTTCCAGTGTCTGTTATCAGTAAGTGTTTGTAAATAAATCCGTCCTTTTGTTAATATCGTGTTCCCGTCTTGTCATGTTCTACATTGCGTGTGACACCAGAATGTTGTAGAGAATAAGCTATTTAGATTTTTAGACTGTAGAAAAAAATTCCCACAACACCCTATAATCATTTAGCAACACCCTAGACACAACTCAGAACACTCAGATGCAGAAATATGTCCAAACACCTTAGTACCTTCATGACAGTGTAACCATCTTGAATTACTGAGCAATATCCTAGAAATAACCCGCAATTCTCTAAAATCATCTCGCAAAATATCCTAAAATAACCATTATAGCACCCACCCAGAACGTCTTATATTTAGACATCAATACATTAAAAACCATCCAGAGAATTCTGAATCACCTAACAAAGCCCTAGAAACCATCTAGAGTACCTTATAGTATACATAAATGCCTTGGAAACTACCCAGATCACTCCAGAATCACCTAGCAACACCATAGAAACCATCTAGAATACCATATAGTATAGAATACCATAAATGACCGGGAAACCATTTAGACCACTCAAGAACCACCTACCAATACCCTAGAAACTATCTACCCTATAATACCCACCCATAAATGACTTGGAAACCATTTAGAACACTTTAGAATTACCTAGCAACACCCTATAAACCATCTAGATACCATATAGTACCCATAAATGACCTGAAACCCATTTATACCACTCTAGAATCACCTAGCAACACCATAGAAACCATCTAGAATACCATGTAATAATCATAAACTACCTGGAAACCATTTAGTCCACTCTAGAATCACCAAGCAACACCCTAGGAACCATCTAGAATATCATACAGCACTCATAAATGACCTAGAAAACATTTAAACCACTCTAGAATCTACTAGCATCACCCTAGAAACCATCTAAAATATCATACAGTACTCATTAATGACCTAGAAAACATTTAGACCACTTTAGAATCACCTAGCAACACCATAGAAACAGCCCATAACATTTTTATGAAAAGGAAAACTCATGTTAAAAACATGGCAACCACTTAGGATGGCATTTGATCATCTTGGTTTCATTGGGGATGTAAACAGATCCACCACAGCTTGCTTTTTTCATTGAATGCAGAGCGTTTGCGTCTCACACAGTGATCCTGTATATCCTGATTCCTCTGTGTAACCATGACCTCTAAATCTCTCCATCTGCTTTCCTCTTTCTCAGTGGAAGCCATTGTGGAGTTTGATTACCAGTCCCAGCACGATGACGAGTTGACCATCGCTGTCGGTGACATCATCAGTAACATCAGGAAGGATGAGGGCGGCTGGTGGGAGGGAGAGCTGGACGGTCGGAGGGGGCTTTTCCCCGACAACTTCGTCCGGGTAAGTGCTGAATTCAGCATGGGCCCTTTTGACCTCTCACTGCAGGAAGTGGCAAACGGATTCAGTGATTGACTGAATGCAGGATATTCATTCTCTCTGCCTTCGTTTGACATGAACAAGCTATCAACAGTTTAACCAGGGTTTGAGTGAGTGTGCTTGTGGTACGGCTGAGCGATGTAGCAGTTGTTTTCACGCTTTTGCCATTTCTCACTCTTTTGGCAATTTCCAGTATGTACTATATCTTGGTTAGGGCTGCAGAATTGATCATTTCAGAATCAGCATCTCAGTGTGTGCACTTCTGCAGGATGGTTAGTATAAGTATGTATCATAGTTATTCATAATGAAGACTAATAACACTACAAAAGTTTCCCATTACAAATATATGATGCTATATTTATCAAAGGACATAAAACCATTTCCGACATGTTTTCACAAAAATATTAAGTAATGTTCTCATGTTCTGATATTATGTTTTCGTAATAACAATATGTTTCCTAAGCAGCAAATCTGCATATTATAATCGGTTTATTAACAGCATATTGTCCTTTTCGAAGGGTCATGTGACACTGATGACTTCATGCTGAAAATACAGCTTGGCCATACTAGAAATAAAAGACACGCTAAAATACATTGAAGTAGAACAGTTCATTTAAATGAATAATAATATTTAGCAAAATTATAATTTTTACAGTATTTTTAATCACATAAATAACCAACCCTAAACATTGAAATGACACGGTGGCACAGTGGGTAGCAGTGCCGCCTCACAGCAAGAAGGTCACTGGTTTGAGCCCCGGCTGGGTACGTTGGCATTTCTGTGTGGAGTTTGCATGTTCTCCCTGTGTTCGCGTGGGTTTCCTCCGGGTGCTCCGTTTTCCCCCACAGTCCAAAGACATGTGCTGTAGGTGAATTGGGTAAGCTAAATTGTAGTGTATGTGTATATGTCCTGGTCCTCCAGGGTTGAGCGTTGGGCTAACAACTCACCTCATAAAACGAAACACCACTATGGTGTGGCTAAATATCAACTTCGATATAAATGGCCCTGGGAGTAAGTAAACATTCAAATAAGTCTAAAATGAGTTATGTAAAAAAACGTATATATATATATATATGAGTACACCCCATTTTGAAAATAATATTTTTATCCATTTCTCAGTGAATATGGGTAATATATATTGGTGCATTTAAACAAAACAGATTTATTAAACAGATATATTTATAAAAATAATATTTCAGTCACAGAACATCTTTAGAAATGGAAAGATTTTTTACATTCATGCAAAATATTGCAAAAAAATTACATATATTTTTTATTTCTCTTGAATTTTGCTATTTTTGAAAATTTTATTTTATTTTTCCCTAACATATAAATTTGGGAAAATTATAAAGATTGTCATAGTTCCCTAACATATAAATTTGGGCTACTAATTGTTGAACCATTATTGTAAGTTATTTTGTTAGATTAGCTCCAGATTTGGATTCAGTACTGACTAAACTAATGTATGTGCACAAATATAATGTTGTAAAGAAAGCATCCTATAGAAAATATTAATTTAAATGAGAGATTTTGTGGGGGGTGTACTCATATGCTGAGCACTGTATATAATGTAAACAATTGACATTTTTTTAAAACAACATTTGATATTAATAAATTCAGCCAATAAAGTTATTTATTCTAAATGCCTCATGGAGACTTGGCAACCTTTTTTCCATTCTAGATTTATAAATACATATTTCCTTGATTCATTGAAAGTGAATCAAGCTCAACTTTTGTTAATTTTTTCGTGCATGAAAAACAGACGAGTTAAGCATTAAATAGGACAATTTTCAAAACTCTTTTCAAAAATCTTTTTGAGTGAGATGCTAGTGGTCTAATCCAATTCAATGATTTATGCTAAGCTAAGCTAAAAGTTCTCCTGCCAGACATGAAGAACAGCTGAATGTTTTCAATGTTCTTTAGGAAGCTTACAGGGACACAAAAAGTGCTTTAAGACATTAACTGTATATGTAATAAATGGTTATATCGCCCAGCGTTAGTGTGTACAGTATGTTTGTGATGAGCTGAACTCAGCAGGCCATTGTGAATGCTGACTGTGGGTTTATAGTGAGGTTGTGTGTGTGTGCATGTGTGTATGCATACACTTACTGGAAGAGTATTGGTCACATTGAGCTTCAGCACTGCAGGCTAGTGTTGATTTGGAGAGAAAGAGCGAGCGAGCTTCTCTTTAAGTTGTACACTGTCTCTCTCTTTCTCTCCAGTCACACCAGTACATCAGGGGTGAATTACCACAGGAAAACCCATGAACTCCATCAGCAGATTGTCATGAGGTGTCAGGTGTCCATGTATGCTTGTTAGCACTGTAGGGATAAATACTTGTTAGCACCAGTAAGGCATGATAGGGGACTCGCTGGGAGAATTCACAGTAATGCTTTGCTTTTTTTACTGTAAACACACCAGTCAACAAGTAATTCCAGTAATGTAAGTGTGAACATTAGAGACAATAATGAGTTTGGCAGAAATGCTCATAAGTGAAGTCTTTTGTGTTTGTAGTTTTTTGTGAGTTATTTTTATGACCCTGTTAGAGGGCAGTTTATTTTCTTGTTCTCTTGAATTGCCAATGTTTCATTTGTTCATTAAGAAAAGCAGCTTGTGTTAATCAAAGCATGCAAGGTTGAACTTTTATAAGAGGAACTGTTTGTCCAAAAAAATGATTGAACTACTTCAGGGATTTTTTGTATTTCTTTCTATAAAAGCAGACTGAAACCTAGGCTTGTGACTATATCAGATTTTCTTGTTTTAATTAACTGGTGAAGCTTTGTTCCACATTATACTGTACGGCGTTATCATAATATTGACCTAAACTGCAAAAAAAAGTTATTTTAACAGGTATAATCACAAAAAATACTGATTGTATTGCTTTATTGTATGTACATGTTCACATTTAATAAATGCTTCAATCAAATTAAATTGCAAAGGGAAGTAATTAGTAAATGTTAGTTAATGAATTCAACAGAAGTTAAACAAATCAACAGTGAGACAAGGCCAGATTGATTACAGTTACTATGTTATTATTAATTTAAAAAACACATTTACATTTTATTAGTGGCTCACATTTTATTAGTGGTTAGCACTGTCGCCTCACAGCAAGAAGGTCGCTGGTTCGAGTCCCGGCTGTTAAGTTAGCATTTCTGTGTGGAGTTTGCATGTTCTCCCCATGTATGCGTGGGTTTCCTCCGGGTGCTCCGGTTTCCCTTACAGTTCAAAGACATGCGCTATAGGTGAATTGAATAAACTAAACTGACCGTAGTGTATGTGTATAACGCAATATTTATGTTGATAACACAAAAAATATCAGTATTGCCAGAAATGAATAGAAACATATTTATTGTTATTTTGACCAACAGTCATTATTTGCAAAAAAAAAATGCGTTAAATGACAAAGTGGGGCTCAGGGGTTAACACTGTCACCTCACAGCAAGAAGGTCGCTGGTTCAAGTCCTGGCTGGGTCAGATGGCATTTCTGTGTGGGTTTCCTCCAGGTGCTCCAGTTTTCCCCACAGTCCAAAGACATGTGGTATAGGATAATTAAATAAACTAAATTGGCCATAGTGTATGTGTGTGAATGAGTGTGTATGGACGTTTCCCAGTACTGGGTTGCAGCTGGAAGGGCATCTGCTGTGTAAAACATATGCTAGATAAGTTGGTTGTTCATTCCGCTGTGGCGACCCCTGATGAATAAAGGGACTAATCCGAAAAAAAATTAACAAATTAAAAGTTGTAAGCTCCATTTAATAAAAAGATTACAACTTGCAATCAGATTACGATTAAAAATGTCGTAAAAATTAGACATTAAATAAGGAATTAACATCACATACGATTAATAAAAACTACTGTTAACTACTGGAGCCTTATTGCAGTGTTAATGAACACTAGTCGTATAGTCACAGAATTTTCAATCAATATTTCAGCATGCATGTAGTTTGCCAGATTAACATCTGAAAATATTCATGTTTGATCTATTAAGCTAACCAGTTAAGCATGCAAGCATTCTTAAAAAAAGAAAAAATAAATTATTTATAATAAATAAATAATTTGACGGCGCAGTGCGCAATGGTTTCCGATTTCCCCCACAAATCCAAAGAGTATAGGTGAATTGGGTAAGCTAAATTGTCCGTAGTGTACAGTATGTGTGTGAATGAGAGTTTATGGGTGTTTCCCAGTGATGGGTTGCAGCTGGAAGAGCATGTGCTGCGTAAAATATATGCTGGATAAGTTGGCGGCTCATTCCGCTGTGGCGACCCCAGTTTAATAAAGGGACTAAGCCGAAAAGAAAATGAATGAATGAATGAATGAAATAATTCTAACAATAAATAAGGACAAAAATAAATAATTATTCACAGAATTTTGAAGTTTTCCTGGTACTGATATTGTGGATGTTTGAGTCTAAATATAGTATCATATCACTTGACTAGATTTTAAGTCAGAAAAATATTCAAATGGCATATGCAGTGTTGGAACATTCTTGAACGATGATACAGATGACTTGTTGAATCAGCATTTTTGCTACTTTTCTGGTGTGTGGAAGGAAATTTATTAAAAAAATAGTTGAATGACATCCAAAATAGAAAGTGCTTTACAGTTTCATCAATGTTACATTAGTCTTTTGTCTTCTTTTAGTCTTTACTCATTAAAATTTGCATATGCAAATTAATGCATGAGGTTTTACTTTAATCAAAAATATAAGTGAACTATTTTAGGGATTTTTTTTGTCTTTCTGTAAAAACCCACTCAAACCTGTGAGCCCACTTTTTCAACGGTATTTGAGCATTTTGACGTCTGAATCAAGTCTCAAGTTAATTGATTATAAGCCTTATTTTAGTCTCTGAACCCTTGATAACAGTAATTATAAATAGATAATAACCTTTTTATTTCCCATAAGGAGATCTTGTGCAATGTTTTTGAGTAATAATACAAACCATGCATTGAATCAGCATTTTGAATTGATTCATTTGATTCAAATAAATGAATTAATGAACTCAAACAAAATTAATTTCTGCTTTTCTGTTATATCTAAAAGTAAAGATTGCAAAGCACTTTTAATAACCTAATGGCTAATTGGTTTGCTTTAGTCTTTTCTTTCATTTAGTCTTTGTCTGTCTGCTCTTTCAGATGTTTTCATATGAAATTGTACTTGAAATTGGAAATGGGGCAGAACGGTAGCACAATCCCCTCACAGCAAGAAGGTCGCTGGTTCGAGTCCCGGCTGGGTCAGTTGGCATTTCTGTGTGGAGTTTGCATGTTCTCCCCGTGTTTGCGTGGGTTTCCTCCGGGTGCTCCAGTTTCCCCCACAAGTTCAAAGACATGCACTATAGGTGAATTGGGTAAGCTAAATTGTCCATAGTGTATGAGTGTATGGATGTTTTCCAGTGATGGGTTGCAGCTGGAAGGGCATCCGCTGCGTAAAACATATGCTGGATAAGTTGGCGGTTCATTCCACTGTGGCGACCCCAGATTAATAAAGGGATTAAGCCGAAAAGAAAATGAATGAATGAATGAAGTTGGAAATGTTAAATGTGGTAATACCATATAGACAAAAACGTTAAGTTGTGAAACCAAATTCTTTCTTGAACAAAAATAATTTAATAAATGAATTAAGCCCAATAAATGGAGGTTTTTGTTATATGAGATTGCAAATGTCTTCTTGTATCATAGTTCATTAAGATACGCTAATGTACAGTAAATAAAAGCATATCATGTTTTTATAAATTGAAGTTATTGGAAGTCATTTGAAGTTTGAAAATACTTGAAACTGTACTTTCTTGATGTTTTGCGATTGATTAAACAGCACAAGATGTGCACAGTTTTTTTATTTTGATCCCACAATCTGTAGGCCTGTAAACGATGCAGTTTACAGAGTGAGATTGAGAGTCTCTGCAGCTTTGTGAAGTCACTTCCTTTTCTATGGTTCGTGGAAGAGGGAAATTCAGACTTCCTCTGATGCCACTGGGGAGGCTTGATGCTTAACACTGAGACTGTATAAAGAGTCAACCGGTTCAATGTAAACACGCACAGTCTTCACAGCTTGAGCATGACCGATTTCAGATAGAACTCATTCTCAAGACACTAAAACAATAATCATCAAGATATTCATTGAAATAATGTGTTAGATTTTCTTAATAATGTGCGTAAATGTTTTTAATTCTAAGCTTAATTGAAAGGAAATCTTTACAGATGAAGTTCAACCAAAAACAAAACAAAAGAAAAAAGGGTTCAACCAGTAAAAAATGGATTTGCTATATATAATTTTTTATTTGATTTTTTTTCATATACAGAAAAAAATAAGTGCTGTGTACTGTGGCTCATTGTCCTTCATGATATTACTGGCTAATGTGTGTTTAACTCTGCAGAGGAACCGCATGTTGCAAGAAGAGCTTCTGATAAACATTTGCATTCTTTTTGCTATGCAGCAGAATAAGAGGCAGCAGAAAACATCCTCTAAACCATGACACTTCCTCATTTCAGTGACTTCTTTGCACACTTTGTGTTCAGTTTTTCTCCAGTTTGATGACAAGCGTAATGTTTCCCATCGGACCCAATTAGATTAAGCTTTCACCACTGAAGTGAACTTTGAACTAGTTCTCTGTCCGCACAACATGCTCCTCAGCAAAGGTCAAACTAGTGTTGTGATTATTTCTGCTGATTAAGGTTTGGTCACTGCAGGGCTTTTTGTCAAAATTCTATTAAATGTCAAGACACTACATGCAGAGATACAGATCCTTATTATTCTCTTCAGCACTGAACTGATGATCAATTCCAGCTGCAGTGTTGAACCGATTGCCCATTGAGATTCTCCACGTTATCCTGTCCTCTTCATCAACCAGCCATTTTGGCTGACTTGAAGGAGATTATGACAAAGTATTTTGAAAGATCTGATTTTAGGTTTTGTACTATACATGAGGAATCAGGATATATGTAAGTCATGAAATGTGCTTAAAAAATAGCTTTTTTACCAACACAGGCTCATTGAGAAAATGTACCCTGGTGTACATTTTTAAGAACCGACAAATATGTGCTTACAGGTATGTATTGCTGCATTTTGTGTGTAAAACCCTACGCTACGGGGCAGCACCGCTGACTGCTTACCTCAGACTTGGGAGGTGGGGCGGAGCAGACCGGTGTTCGAGTCTAACGAATGACAGTTCCACAAACCCAGTAAAACGAACGAAACCCAAAAAAGCACACGAGGTCCTGCTAGAAGCACGCTGCCGCGATGGATTACTCTTTAAGTTTGATTTTAAAAACACTTATCGGTTGGGTTTAGGGAAGTGGGTGCGTGGGTTAGTCGATATCAAGCTGATATATTCTGCACAAGTCAACCGGCTTCTTTCATGGACACGCACAAGAAAGACATTAATATTCACAGGAACTACCACAGCGGCCTCTGGTGGATTTACGAGAAATGACATGGATGAGAAAATGCACACGATGCCCTCAAGTGGATTTGTGAAAAGCAAAACTGCAAGAAAATGCAGTCCAGGGTGCATATTTGTCACATTTTGCATTTATTTTACCCTCGGTTGTATTTTACTCTTGTTATGGTATTTTAAAATTAAACTAATGGCCAATTTATACTTCTGCGTCGAGTGTGCGCGGTGGGTCCGGTGTAGCCTTCGCACAGTCACATACCCTTTGCCATACACTGAAATCTGAAAATGTAACTACACATCACAACAGCGCAGAGGGCGAGACTTTTGATTGGTCATCTTGGTAGCGGTGACAAGTGTGTGCAGGGCTGAGAGCCATGCTAAAAGAGAGATGTCAGTTGCGCGAATGTTTAACAAGTCCCATGGAGGAGCTCTCGATAGATGCTATATTTTGTGTTTATTTTATCATTAAAGATGTTGAACATTTGCTGGTTCCTGTTCCTTTTTTTCTTGAATGAGTGTGAGTTTGAGTTGCTGCTACAGTAGTATCTCGCACATTTCTGGTGTAACTCAAAACACAGGAAAAGAACCTAAACATTATTGACTATATTGTTGCATTTACTCCACTGACAAACAGTCCTATGTGTGTTGACGAGTGTATTTTTTACTTGTTAACTGCTACAATATGCATATTGCATTATATTAGCATGGTAAATTTGAGCTTGCCAAATAAATGGTTCTAGAGTAGCATTTTCATTCACCCCCACACACACATATTACATAGCATTTCTTCAGAAATGGATGCTAATGAGTGTTTACACATCTAAGGCCATTTTCAGAACAACAACACTAATAAAAACAGCAGATTTTGGCTGTATATTAGCGATTCTCTGTGCCTGCACACTGAAGCAGGGGTGGTTTTGTTATGTTCTCTCTGTGGGTTTGGATTGTGCTGAGTTCAGGGGATCAGTAGAACGATTTGTGAGTCATATTTCCACCTGAACAGCTTCGAGCACACACTTATCATGCGGCTTGCAGTGGTCTTGGAGGACCCGAGCGAGGTGGAACATTTGCAGTTATTTGTGTTTACACTAATGTAAGTCATGCACCATGTTCAGGGTTCAGCAGCTTGATGACCTTAAACATACTGGGCTAAAACAAGAAGTGTAAAAGTGAGCCAGTGTGTTTAAGTTTACATTGAGTTTAAGTGCTTAAATGTTGATCTTTATACCTGACCACGTAAATGGGCTATCAGAGATATACATTCAGTCTTGTGTTTTTTGTCACTGTCAGAGTTTATATTGGATAATGCTAGTTTAGATCATGCTAATTCCAGGCAGTGACACTTTTTTTGTCTGCCTTTTTTAGAAATACTTTTGAAAGTCTCATATGCAAATCATTTATTTGGTGTAAAATATAGTTAAAAAAACAGTAATATGTAAAATAGTATTGCATTTTAATAAGACATTTCTATATTTATTCCTGTATTAGTTCATTTTAAGCTTCATTTTCAGCATGATTACTGCAGACTTCTTTTTTATGTACATTTTTGTAATATTAATGTAACATTTTTAATTTTAATGACATTTTATTAGGCATATTTAAAATAAGGATTATTTGAAGTCTACTGTATATAAGCATTACAGTAGAGCACCAAAACTCTAGTTTGTTGTCATTTATACAGTTCCACAAACCCAGTAAAACGAACGAAACCCAAAAAAGCACATGAGGTCCTGCTAGAAGACTTTAGTTTTTATCCAACAGGGTTTTTATTGCAATTATTATTTTTATAGTTTTTAAAAAGTACAGATTAGAGTAGGTGTGTTGTTACAGGCATGCATGAATGCTGAACAACAATGAACGTTATTTCACCAATGTTTTGACATTTTAAGCTATTCGAAATATTAAAACGAACAATTTAGAGTTATTTTATCAAATATGTAGGCCAAATAAATTGGTTTAACCTAATGTTGCTGACGTTCATTTTTGACCTACGTTTGAAAATACATTTAAAATGTTCCTAAAATGCTATTTTAAATGTCCCCCACCCCTCCTCTCTCTTTTTTTGGTCTGCTAAAATAGTTTTACATGCATACGTAGTCAAAAAGCCTTTCATTTTCTTATAAAAAATTCCCAATTTCCTAAAAGCTAAATGTATTCATTTAAATTGTTTAACTGTAATTGTTTTACTTTTTTCAAACCCAGCCTTTCTGAGAGTCTACTGTGCTCTGATTGGTCAGATGGCTCAGTCTGTTGTGATTGGTATACTTTTACAACATGTGTCTGAAGTAAAAACAATCATCACTATATCTGACAGGAGGCTTTCGTCCTTCTGCATTTGTAAACATTATTGACAGTACAAACCAACTCCAGTGTTTGAGGGTTAAAGTAGACATTGTTCATGTTTAGCCAGTGGGAGGATAGTCTGGCATTATCCAATTAGGTTACGGATGCATAGAAGGTAATATTTAAAAAAGCATAGGAGGGGTATTTTAAAATAAAAAGAACTACGGCTGGCATAAATGTGCATTGGGCATACTTTATGATTTTATTATTTAGTAATATTTTCAGAAACACACTGGCTTAACTTTTTTAGTTGAATTAAATGAACTTTACATTAATCAAACGGACTAAAATATAAAGTTATACTTTGTATAACTTAACAAATTTAGTTGAAACCTGATTAACTTATTAAAAAAAGTTAAAGCAACATAAAAATATTTGTTGTCTTGACTTTTTTTTATTACATTTTGCATACATTTATATAATATAATATTTTATAAAACATAAGAAGAACTGCCCCTTTAATTTCTTTTCATGTAATCATAATAGCATCGCCGTAGTGCCTTTTTTTCCCTGTGGATTTTGTGAGAAAGAACATTCAGACACACAAAACGTGTCATGGACTAAGCATCTAAAAAATGTGTCGAATTTTGTCTAGCTTCATTCCCAGACCCCCTGCTCACTTGAGAAGTATGCAATATTACGTAATGCGTTATCAAAGCAGGAATCTTTAGTTAATGCTGATGAAGCTTTGACTGCTGTGACTAAGCCTCAGTTCAGTTCTTAGCCTCAAGCACTGTACATGTGGGAAACTGCATGGACATATATATATATATATATAGTAGACCACAAAGTTTGAGAACAGCTGTAATTTGAATAAATGAATTTGAATGAATACACACACACACACACACACACACGCACA
>CAIGQW010001174.1:887761-917225 GCA_903798125.1 Danio choprae
TATTATATTATATTATATTATATTATATTATATTATATTATATTATATTATATTATATTATATTATATTATATTATTGTGGCCTCATGGTGGCGCAGTGGGTAGCACGATCGCCTCACAGCAAGAAGGTCGCTGGTTCGAGCCTTGGCTGTGCCAGTTGGCATTTCTGTGTGGAGTTTGCATGTCTCCCAGTGTTGGCGTGGGTTTCCTCCGGGTGCTCCGGTTTCCCTCACAGTCCAAACACAAGCGCTATAGGTGAATTGGGTAAGCTAAATTGTCCGTAGTGTATGAGTGTGTATGGATGTTTCCCAATGATGGGTTGCAGCTGGAAGGGCATTCGCTGCGTAAATTATATGCTGGATAAATTGGCGGTTCATTCCGCTGTGGCAACCCCAGATTAATAAAGGGACTAAGCTGAAAAGAAAATGAATAAATGAATATTATTGTGCTACTGTTCATACATAATTTGCCTGATTATGATTTTATTTTCAAAAAAACTGTTATATATATAAAACATATTCTATGTCCAAATAAAGTCATGAAACCTCAGTTTTATAATATGTTATATTAAAAAATGGTATATTATGATATATTTTATTTCAACTAACATATCCTTTCAAGTGAACTCTGGCTCCTCCTTGTGGTGTAAAAATATACCATGTGTTTGTTTAATGAGTTTTAGAAACTTCTCTGTCATTAGAGTGTTCACTAGTCTGTGAATTTGTGTAGGAGGAGCCGGATTACTCAGACTTTGCTCAAAATATAAATAGACTGATGTTTTTCATAGCTTCCTTGAATTATTTATGAATCATGAATCATTTCAGTGAATTAACTGTTTATTAGCAACGACTCCCTTGTCTACTGGTGATCTGATCAACCAAAATACATCTTAACCACCAATATTAAACATTACTGAAACAGTATTTTTCAAAACTAAAATTAGATTTGAATTCCAAATATACAGTTGAAGTCAAAATGATTAGCCCTCCTGTGAATTTTGTTTTCTTTTTAAAATATTTCCCAAAGGGGGTAGCACAATCGCCTCACAGCAAGAAGGTCGCTGGTTCGAGCCCCGACTGAGTCAGTTGGCATTTCTGTGTGGAGTTTGCATGTTCTCCCCGTGTTTGCGTGGGTTTCCTCCGGGTGCTCCGGTTTCCCCCACAGTCCAAAGACATGCGGTATAGGTGAATTGGGTAAGCTAAATTGTCTGTAGTGTATGAGTGTGAATGAGTGTGTATGGATATTTCCCAGTGATGGGTTGCAGCTGGAAGGGCATCTGCTGCGTAAAACATATGCTGGATAAGTTGGCGGTTCATTCCGCTGTGGTGACCCCAGAATAATAAAGGGACTAAGCTGAAAAGAAAATGAATGAATGAATGAATATTTCCCAAATTATGTTTAACAGAGCAAGGAATTTTTCACAGTATTTCCTTTAATATTTTTTTTCTTCTGGAGAAAGTCTTATTTATTTTATTTTGGCTAGAATAAAAGCAGTTTTACATTTTTTTTTACATTTTAAAGTCAATATTATTAGCCCCCTTAAGCAATATTTGTTTTGATTGTTCAAAGAACAAACCATTGTTATACAATGACTTGCCTAATTACCCTAACTTGCCTAATTAACCAAATTAGTTATGCCTTAAAATGTCACTTAAAGCTGAGTAGTATCTTGAAAAATATCTATTCATTCATTCATTCATTTTCATTTCGGCTTAGTCCCTTTATTAATCTGGGGTCGCCACAGCGGAATGAACCGCCAACTTATCCAGCATAAGTTTTACGCAGCGGATGCCCTTCCAGCTGCAACCCATCTCTGGGAAACATCCATTCACACCCATTCACACTCATACACTACAGACAATTTAGCTTACCCAATTCACCTATACCGCATGTCTTTGGACTTGTGGGGGAAACCGGAGCACCCGGAGGAAACCCACGGCAACACGGGGAGAACATGCAAACTCCACACAGAAATGCCAACTGACCCAGCCGAGGCTCGAACCAGCGACCTTCTTGCTGTGAGGCGAACGTGCTATCCACTGCGCCACCGTGAGGCCCTTGAAAAATATCTAGTAAAATATTATGTACTGTCATCATGGCAAAGATAAAATAAATCATTCATTCATTAATTTTCCTTTGGCTTAGTCCCTTTATTCATCAGGGGTCGCCACAGCGCAATGAGCCGCCAACTTATCCAGCATGTTTTACACAGTGGATGCCCTTCCAGTTGCAACCCAGTATTGAAAAAATATTCATACACACTCATTCACACTCATACACTTTGGCCATTCATTCATTCATTTTCATTTCGGCTTAGTCCCTTTATTAATCTGGGGTCGCCACAGCGGAATGAACCGCCAACTTATCCAGCATATGTTTTACGCATCGGATGCCCTTCCAGCTGCAACCCATCACTGGGAAACATCCACACACTTTCATTCACACACATACACTACGGACAATTTAGCTTACCCAATTCACCTGTACCGCATGTCTTTGGACTGTGGGGGAAACCCGAGCACCCGGAGGAAACCCACGCCAATACGGGGAGAACCTACAAACTCCACACAGAAATGCCAACTGGAACCAGTGACCTTCTTGCTGTGAGGCGACAGTGATAACTAACCACTGAGCCACTGTGTCACCCAAAAAAATAAATCAGTTATTAGAAATTAGTTATTAAAACTAGTATGTTCATAAATGTGTTGAAAAAAAAAATTATTTCCATTAAACAGAAATTGGGGAAAAAATATACAGGAGGGCTAATAATTCAGACTTCAGCTGTACATTGAGATCTCGTACACAACCTTCTGACTTGTTTCTATGTTACTTTAGCTTAAAAAGCTGTCCAGTGAATCAGCTGTGACCTGTTGAATTCTTTATATTGTGTGTATTGATCCACAGACAAAAAGACAGAGACAAAAAAGGTCCCACCAGAGCGGCCTGAATCTCTCCCACACAGAGCTGAGGAAAAAGGTAGGTAACGTCTCTCTGAACTTTTTTTTAACTTTGACAAACCCCTCTTTCATTTTATAGTAATAAATAATGATTATGATGGTCACATGTAGGCGAGGAGTCGAGGCTGGGTGAGATCCCGAAGCCGTCATTGCCAGTGGTTCTTCCAAAGAAGCCTCTTCCCCCGAAAAACAACAACTCGTCATTGAATCGACCGTCATCCCTGCCGCCCAAACGGCCGGACAGACCCGAGAGACCTGCTGTGCCCAATATACCGTCAGTCTCACCCACAAACACACATTCCACAGCATCAAAACATACTGCATTATACAGACACTTAGTTGTCATACACATACTGTATTTCTGGTCAAAATTCTCAGTCCATGATATACACGATATGATGTTTTAGTGTTAATGTTTTTGAGTTTTTCCGTTGGCTTATATGGTAATTTTTCTTGAAACATTGGATTAGTACATCTTAAAGGAATAATTTACTTTTTTTAAATAGGCTCAGGGCGATATGGTGGCTCAGTGGTTAGCACTGTCGCCTCACAACAAGAAGTTCACTGGTTCGAGTCCCAACAGGGTCAGTTGGCATTTCTGTGTGGAGTTTGCATGTTCTCCTCGTGTTCGTGTTGGTTTCCTCCGGGTGCTCCAGTTTTCCCCACAGTCCAAAGACATGCACTATAATTTAATTGAAGAAACTAAATTGGCCATAGTGTATGTGTGTGAATAAGTGTGTATGGATGTTTCCCAGTACTGGGTTGCAGCTGGAAGGGCATCCACTGTATAAAACATATGCTGGTTAAGTTGGTGGTTCATTCCGTTGTGGCGACCCCTGATGAATTAAGGGACAAAGCCGAAGGAAAATGAATGAATGAATAAATGAATGAAAATAGGCTCATTTTACAATTCCCCTAGAGTTAAACACTTCAGTTTTACCATTTTTGAATCCATTCAGCCAATCTCTGAGTCTGGCGGGAGCAGTTTTAGCTTAGCGTAGCATATATTTTGAATTTTGAATTGCCAGAATGAGAGTATAGTTCCTAGCCATATCGAGAAAACCTAGAATCTGTCCCAAAACACAATTAAACTACTGCAGAGTCTAGATTTAAATATATATATTTTTTTATCTAAAGAGTGAGATCCTGATGATCTAATCCGGATTAAGAATTTATGCTAAGCTAAACTAAGCTATGCTAAAAATGTTCCTGGCAGACCCAGAGATGAATGGCATAAAAAAACGGTTAAACTTAAAGGTTTACCTTTTAGGTGACTTGAGCCTGTTATTAAAAAAATTGGAGTGTTCCTTTAAACTGAAAGTGTCTAATAATAACAGGATATTAAAATAAACAGTCATACATGATAAAATTCATTTCTGCAATCAGAACAATATTCTCTCGGACACAATTAAAAACATTACACTTTTAACAGATTTTAATAGAATTTACACTAAATATTTGTTTATTATTTACTAAATACACTCTGTTTTAGAGACTTTGTTTCAGACAGTAACATAATTTCATTATTTAATAGATTCATTTAATACTTTCTAAATAACATAGTTGATTCCAATGAGCTATTTGGTTTTTAGAGTTGATCCATAGAAGCAAATGAACAACTTTGAAGGAATTTTAATAAGTAAGGGAATCATATAATTTAATATGCTCCTTTAAATCCATCCAAACAGCAATACTAATGAAACAGTGAGTCGTTTGTTTTTTGAACAGATTAATTAAAAACTTTCCAAACGACTCCTGTTAATTGATTTTGTTCAGTTTTCAATGGATTCATCTATGTAGTAATTACACTAAGACAGTCAATTGTTTCATATTTCAGTTCATTTAACACCACTCAAATCTATTCTGTGTATTGATTCTAATGAATCAGTGAGTCATTTTGTATGGAATAATTTAAAAAAAGATTCATTCAGGGCTCACTAAACATTTAAAATTTGAATTAATTTGAAATCTCTCAGATGAGTTCTGAACAGTGATTCCTATTAGTGAAATGTTTTGTTTACAGATCATCCAAATGTTTTGTTTACAGACCATCCAAACAGGTTATGTAGAGAAATTAAAATGAATCAGTGAATCGTTTTTTTAAACTACCTTTCCAAACAACCTCTGTCCAGTGATTCCAAAGACTCAGTGAATCATTCAGATTTTCAGTGGCTTCAATTAGAACAATAAACCAGTTCACAAGCATGAATCTCCAGTGTTAATATTTATAATAATAATATTTTCTTGTGGTAATAAAGTTGAACTGTCTTTTGCACAGATGTGAGAGTCCAAAGTGTGACGGCACTGCAGACAAATCCGTAGATGTTGGTGAGTCCCCGTCCTTCAGTCCAGAATAACCCTGTCATGACTAATAAAGCTTATAATAATCCATATCTAATCAGATTACAACAGCTCTCTGTCCATCTCACTTCTTTCAATTCCATTCTGGAAATGCGTTCATAGTCTGGCGTGTTTTTTCTGTGTGTGTTTGTGACGTGTATGCATGTGATATATATGTGGTCCTGTGTGTTTATGTTTGTATTTGTGTGTGACGCTTGACTGAAGATGTAGAAGACTTCGACTGCATCGTCTTGTCCACAGAAAAGCTGAACCATCCGACCGTGACACGGCCCCGTGTGACGGACCGACGGCCACGCTCGCAGATCTTTACATCTGTGAGTCACACTGTTTATTTGCATTGTTTATTTATTTTTTTTGCATATTTATCCCAGTTTTCTTTTAGCATGGAGCTGCTATTAGAATTTTTATATTACGAATTATTTTTAAATTGTTTTATTTTAATTTGAAAGTAATTCTGGTGTTTGTTTTTGTCATTTTTATGATCTTTTTAATAAAATATTTTTAATATAAAGTATTTTCAAAAAACAATTATAATTAGTTGAGCTTTGGCTAATTGGAAGTATTTTCTTTTCTTTACGTCCTTAAATGTTTTTTTAAGTAATAATTTATGGTTTAGTTATATTCAGAAGAGATACATAAAATGTTTTTTTATAAAATAATTTAAATAAAAATGTCTGTTTTAGTTAGAGTAAATCTATGCCAATACTAGTAAATCCTCAAAATGTTTAATATTCTAGATAATAATTCATATGTATTTACGCCTCTTGACAGATTTCTTTTTCTCCGAAAGTAAAACTTAAAGCAAGTGAAAAAAAATGTATAAATTTTAAACTTAAATTTTGCCTGTTTTTTGTGTGTAATAATTTATTTTCATATGAGGTTAATACTGGTAATGCTCAGATTATATGTTTCATACAAATTTCATATAAGGATGTACAGTATGTATAAATTACATTTATCATTAATATTGTGTTTTAGCTAAGCTTAAAGTCATATAACAAACAAATAACAAACACTAAAAAATGGATTTCTTCAAAATTGTTGCAAGCAATTTACATGGGTTGAATTTAAACAAACAAATTTAATGTAGTAATGTTCTTAACTTTATTTGTTTGTTTAAATTCAGCCCAAATAAATTGTTTACAACCACTTATACCTTAAAAATCCAAGGAATCATCTTTGAATCATTTTCATTAGTGAATACAGTGAATAAAATAAATAACAAGTACAGTATTTCATCTCAAACACTTTAAATGTAAAATACTTTAAATCCATTATACAAAATATTTTAATTACTGCATTATGTACAATACGTGAAATCTATTATGAAAGTTAAAAATAACAATCCCTTCCACACGCACGTGCTTGTTTATCATTACCTTAAACAAATTAGAGTTTATCGCATTCAATCGCATTCAATTGTTTTCACACCTATCAGGTGCAATCAACTGACTCCGTGTCATATATTTGTGACCTTTCAGTTACATCAATAATCCGTCAGATATGATTGTGCTGTTTGCTAGGTGTGAACGTCACATGGGCTTACCTGCTGCTTCGCCTGTCTGTGGGTTATCTGGTCACGGTGCTTTAAATCTTTCTTTCTCTCCTTCTAGTCCTCTCTTTCTAGTCCTGACCTCCTCGAGTCCTCATCTCCAGAGGAGGAGAGGAGAGACAAGGAGACGGGAAAGGAGGAGCAGGACTCATTCATTCCCAAAACCCATGACAACTCCAAGAAGATGCCCAAGGCAGTGCCAGTTATAACAGTAAGCCCCACCCCCTCCCCCTGACTCCACCCCTCACACCCACCCCCTCCTTTTGCATGCACATTCCTGTCCTGCCACAAGGGGGCGCCATAGTCAAGCATTTTTGTGAATTGTGACACAAAAAAAATTGTTTTTTGGATACTTAAGTCACATTTGAAAAATAATAATAAAATAAGTCTTAAAGGGGCAGTTTCCCCAAAAATGAAAAATCATTCATCATTTGCTCACTCGTGTCTTTCTAAATCTGTATGACTTTCTTTTTTTATATGTATATGTATTTGTAGCATCATCTTGGTTCCCCTCAACAGAAGTTTTGTAGAGAAAATAAGTTCCATGACCAACAGAAGCAAATGATTCTTGTACATTTTGTTCATCATTATCTTCATTACTTGAATTCTGAAGCTTAAAATCAATTATCAGAGGTGAAAGCAACACTGCTTGTTGTTTGGGACCCTGCCAACTTTAATTATTAGGACAAAAGAAAACCAGTTCTTACAAATATCTTCAGATCAAAGAAAGTCAAGTTTAGAATGACATGTTGTGACTTAATTTGGGGGTAACTCAATTTGGGGGTAAACTATCATTTAAAAGACTGTTCAAGTAAATAACTATTACTCTTTTAGCATCCACACCAATGATGATGCTGTTTTTTCTGTTTATCATAAACAATTTATCTCTGATACTTTTGAATGTTCACAATCTTTAAACTAAAATGAATTCTTATTGGCTGTCAATGTTTTTTTAATCATTTGTCAGCCAAGAGAATCATCATCTTTTATGCTATTAGATCTATATATTATTATAGGTAAACGCATTGTCCTTGATTGGAACAGGATTTAAGTGTCCAAAAACTTGCCACTATATTTTATACACACTCGTACACACACATACAGAGAGAGAGACTGAGGCTCTGCAGAATGGCCCGAAACCAAAGACAAACGTCCGTCATAGTGTTCAATGAACTGTTGTTCTGATGTCTCATGGGGGTTTTCCACAGGTTCCTGAGAAATCAACTTTTCCTCCTAAGCCCAGTGGTCCATCATCTTCTTCATCATCATCATCATCATCGTCTCTTCACCAGGGCGGAGCTGGACTGCGGCCTCATTCGCCTTCGATTGATGCCCGAGGGAAGAGCGAACAGGGTCCCGCTACGTTGGAGGAGCTCAGAGCACAATTACGAGACCTGAAAGGAACTGTAGAGCTCATGAAGAGCCAGCACAAGTATGAACCAGCGGGGGCGGGGCCTGGGGTTGCATGAAAGATGAGTGGAGAGAATAAAGCAAAGAAAAATGGAGACTGAGATGATATGTTGTAGGAAGAACAAGAGTATTGATTGATTATTTGATTGATTGATTGATTGATTGATTGATTGATTGATTGATTGATTGATTAGTTGATTTGGTTGGTTGGTTGGTTGATTGAATAATTGGTTGGTTGGTTGGTTGGATGGATGGTTTATTTATTAAAGAGCCCGTATTTTGCATTATCAAAGGGCATATTTTGGTTTTGGGGCTCTCCAACAACAGTCTGATATGCATGCAAGGTCAAAAAACACTTTCATTGTCTTATAATATGCATTTATTTTTACCTAATTATCCCAATGACTCCCATATGATTCGTTCAGCGATTCATTTGTTCCCAAACCCCTTCTTAGCGCGAAGCTAATATGTGCTGATTGGTCCGATGACCCAGTCTGTTGTGATTGGTGAACTGGGTTGATTACAACTTATAACACACAATTAAACACTTATTTTGCAAGCTACACAAAACGAGGCAACAATTTTAATTACACTTACATGTTATGATCCGGAGGAAGAAGAAAATGGTCCATATGAACTGCAATAGTTACTGACAAAGTCCCTGTCAAAGTCTGACAAAGTCCCATAATAGTCTCTGCTGCTCCTTCCTTTAATATCAAACGGCTGACGAGTCCCACGCTGCAGCATAGGTTATTGTATAAAAAAACAGAAAAATGACAGGAACAAACACAGCCCTAGGTTGGCTATACTGTGGTGTTGTGAAAATGAACTTTAACCCTTTATTTCCCCGCAGCCGAATTTCTATCTGTCAGTGATCATCATCTTCGCGTCATGATCGGTCTCGTGATTCTCAGCGCTCCGCTAGTGTCTGAAGTCAAATGCGCGTTCACATTTTACCGGATCTGGAACTACATATTTGGTGATGTGCCGTATCAACGTAGATGCGTTCAAGCAAAAGATCCGAACCCAACTCTATTCATTCATTCGACTCTGAGTCTACTATTTCGTTAAAGAATCAATAGTTTTAAACACTGTGCACTTTCAGATTTAAACCTCAGCTGGATGTTTTCATTCACTTAGAGCTGTGTTACACACTGCATGGAAGCTCATTTTCAAAAACCCATAATAGGGGCTCTTTAATTGATTGAAAGATTGGTTGGTTGGTTGGTTGGTTGGTTGGTTTGTTTATTTATTAATTGATTGGTTGGTTGGTTGGTTGGTTGTTGTTGTTTTTTTTTAATTGATTGATTTAATTGGTTGGTTGGTTGGTTGGTTGGTTGGTTGGTTGGTTGATTTATTTATTAATTGATTGAATGGTTGGTTAGTTGTTTGGTTTATTAATTGATTGAATGGTTGGTTGGTTGGTTGGTTGGTTTATTTATTAACTAATTGAATGGTTGATTGATTGGTTGATTGATTGATTGATTGATTGATTGATTGATTGATTGATGTGAAATGTGTTTTAATCTCTAATTTGTTTCCTCAGACAAGAAATAAAACAGCTGGTGAGTGAACTGGATGAGGAGAAGAGGATTCGTATATCACTGCAGGTGAGGAGATGTTAGACCTGTCACTAGTTTTTTATCACATCAGTGTGATACTAGTGTACACACACGTCAAGTGTATTCATTTACATGGAAAGAGTGGAGGTTTATGACCTATACTGCAGTCAACCAGCAGAGGGAGGATGAATTGTTAAAGGTCCTGTAAAATAAAGTATTTATATCTTAGTATCAGTATGTTAGTCTTAAGGATATCTATAAGCTAGTGTGCTCCACACAAAGACAAACTGTGCATTTAGAAGATATAAACATCCAAAGCTTGCAGAGCTGTTTTAAAACACTATTGACTGTTATTTATAAAGGGGAAGAGTTACTATACGTCTCGTCCTGCCTTCAGTTTCAGTTGTGGTTTTGTCAACTTGCGAATGAAAAATGTCGATTTCAAATTACTTCACAGGACTTTTAATTTGCCATTATTTTATATAAACTGTATAGAGTTGAAGGCACTATTTATTAGCCCTCCTGTGAGGAATTAATTTATTTATTTCCCTAAGTGCTGTTTAACAGAGCAGGAAAGTCTTTCCTATAATATTTTTTTCTTCTAGCGGAAGTCTTATTTCTTTTAATTTGGTTGGCATAAAAGCAGCTTTTTTTTATTATCATTATTATTTTAAGGCCAATATTATTAGCCCACTCAGGAAATTATGCTCCATGTGTTGTTAGGACACAGTGTAAAAATACATGTTTTTACTAAATTCCATTATATTTCAAATTATTAAAACTTCTTGCTTACAAATGTGTAGGAACTATTGGTTTGGAGCATAGTATAAATATTCAAAATGACAATATGCATGGTAAACAAACTCATGTTACACTGAATGACATCTGGCTGTTTTTTTTAAATCATAATAAATTAAAGTCATTTTTTTTTATCCAGCAAAAAATGACATGTTTACCAGACCTGAATTTACCAGAATTGTGTTTAATTGTGTTTAGATGGAAGTGGAGCAGATTAAGAAGTCTCTCTCCAAATGAACTCCAGCATGCAGGACGTGTGAAATGAAGGATGTGTCGAGGCTGAAGTAGATTGTGCCAAAAAAAGAACAACAATGTATCAGAACAACTGCTTAAAACAACTGTTTACCCCCGATTCTCTTCTACTCTTTCTGCTTTTTTTTGTTTGTTTGTTTATTTTTCTGCATTTTACTCAGACTCACAGACCCGTCGCCCCGGGTCTGGCCTTACTGTGGGTCATCATGTGGTTAAAGGGTTTGGTTTGCTGGTCACCTGCACATCTGTGACTAGTTATCCATCACACTCTCTGGTACTGAACGCATCAAATGAAGGAGAAACCATGGTGTTTTACTTAAATACTGTTCACCTTAAGTTCTTTTCTTTGGACTCGGAGGCCTTCTGTTCTTTTCTTTATATGCAAAGACGAGTTTCGTTTCATTCCCCATCAGCAACCCATAAGAGGCCTTGTTTATTTCCAAACTCTTCAGTCTTTCCTCTTTGTTTTATGTTGGTGACGACAATGAGAAAACTCACTTTTCTTCTTGACTTCTTGAAGTTATTTCTTTGAAATCTTCTATATATACTTTTATATTTTAATGTACTAAATGCAATTATGTGTGCAGATTTTATTAAAAAAAAACATACTTCAAACCAACTATTGCAGTTTTTTGTTTTGGTCATGAACATATTTGACCACCAGGAGGAGCATCTGGGTCAAATACGTCAAACTCAATGCACTTTTTCTTTTTTTTGTATATTATTAAAAATACAATTTGTATATTAAAAAAAATGAATGTTTTAAACATGGGGCTAAACATTCATTCATTCATTCATTCATTCTTTTTTTTCGGCTAGTACCTTTATTAATCAGGGTTCGCCACAGCGGAATGAACCGCCAACTTATCCAGTATATGTTTTACGCAGCGTATGCCCTTCCAGCTGCATCCCATCACTGGGAAACACCCATACACTCTCATTCACACACATACACTACGGACAATTTAGCTTACACAATTCACCTATAGGGCCTCACAGTGGCGCAGTGGGTAGCACGTTCGCCTCACAGCAAGAAGGTCGCTGATCGCTGGTTCGAGCCTCGGTCAGTTGGCGTTTCTGTGTGGAGTTTGCATGTTCTCCCTGTGTTGGCGTGGGTTTCCTCCGGGTGCTCCGGTTTCCCCCACAAGTCCAAAGACATGCGGTATAGGTGAATTGGGTAAGCTAAATTGCCCGTAGTGTATGAGTGTGAATGGGTGTGTATGGATGTTTCCCAGAGGTGGGTTGCAGCTGGAAGGGCATCCGCTGCGTAAAACATATGCTGGATAAGTTGGCGGTTCATTCCGCTGTGGCGACCCCGGATTAATAAAGGGACTAAGCCGAAATGAAAATGAATGAATGAATGAATTCACCTATAGTGGTCTTGTGGGGGAAACCGGAACACCTGGAGGAAACCCACTGTGGTGACCTTGATGAATAAAGGAACTAAGCTGAAGACAAATGAATGAAAATAGAACATACGAACTAAGTTGTGGTTAATCAATGCATTTCATTATATATAATATTAAATATTCATTCATTCATTTTCATTTCGGCTTAGTCCCTTTAATAATCTGGGGTCGCCACAGTGGAATGAACCGCCAACTTATCCAGCATATGTTTTACGCAGCGGATGCCCTTCCAGCTGCAACCCATCACTGGGAAACATCCACACACACTCATTCACAAACATATACTACGGACAATTTAGCTTACCCAATTCACCTATACCGCATGTCTTTGAACTTGTGGGGGAAACCGGAGCACCTGGAGGAAACCCACGCCAACACAGGGAGAACATGCAAACTCCACACAGAAACGCCAACTGACCCAGCCGAGGCTCGAACCAGCGACCTTCTTGCTGTGAGGCGATCGTGCTACCCACTGTGCCACCGTGAGGCCCAATATTAAATATTCATTCATTCATTTTCATTTCGGCTTAGTCCCTTTATTAATCTGGGGTCGCCACAACGGAATGAACCACCAACTTATCCAGCATATGTTTTACGCAGCGGATGCCCTTCCAGCTGCAACCCATCTCTGGGAAACATCCATACACTCCCATTCACACTCATACACTACGGACAATTTAGCTTACCCAATTCACCTGTACCGCATGTCTTTGGACTTGTGGGGGAAACCGGAGCACCCGGAAGAAACCCACGCCAACACGGGGAGAGCATGCAAACTCCACACAGAAATGCCAACTGACCCAGCCGAGGCTCGAACCAGCGACCTTCTTGCTGTGAGGCGAACGTGCTATCCACTGCGCCACCGTGAGGCCCCCAATATTAAATATATAATATTTAATAATATATAAAAATAACTTGTTAAGCTAATAAATTGTGTTAACACAGATTTATACAAAACTAAATAGTAAGTAAAGCCATAAATACTTAAATAAAATGTATTATAAAATATTACAATTTATTTTAGCTATATGAGGCAAATGTGGGCCTCACGGTGGCGCAGTGGGTAGCACGTTCGCCTCACAGCAAGAAGGTCGCTGGTTCGAGCCTCAACTGGGTCAGTTGGCATTTCTGTGTGGAGTTTGCATGTTCTCCCCGTGTTGGTGTGGGTTTCCTCCGGGTGCTCCGGTTTCCCCCACAATTCCAAAGACATGTGCTATAGGTGAATTGGGTAAGCTAAATTGTCTGTAGTGTATGAGTGTGTATGGATGTTTCCCAGTGATGGGTTGCAGCTGGAAGGGCATCCGCTGCGTAGAACATATGCTGGATAAGTTGGCGGTTCATTCCGCTGTGGCGACCCCAGATTAATAAAGGGACTAAGCCGAAAAGAAAATGATTGAATGAATAATACTACCATAATGCACACACAAAGTTATTGTTAACTAAATAGTTATTTAGAAACCATCAAATAAACATTAAGTTAAATAAAATAACTAGTCAAACTTCAAACGTTTATTTTTGTTAAATGCAACTAATATATATTAGAAACTTGTTTTCTTCTCATCAACTGGTCGTCTATATGAAAATATTATTAGAAAGCTCATTTCTCGTTGTATATACACTCAAAAAAATATTTTCTGCTGTTTGTTCAAAATACTTAATTAAAATGAGCTGAAACCACAATTCCTGAGGTTTATTTAGAGGACAACTTAATTGTTTTGTGTTCAATCCACTTCAATATGTAAAAACAATTAAGTTAATTGAACCGATATGTGTTGCCAACATGTTTGGAACCCAGCATTTTTACAGTGTAACAACTGCATAACAAGTGTCAGCAGGACTTTGAATTGGAATAAATGAGTTTGGATCAGGTTTACTGTTATGCAACATTTTAAAGGTCATGTATATGTGAGATGCTTTATGAGATGAAGGTCATTTTAAGTTCAGAAACCCTCGGTCTGTCTGCATCTAATGTGCATACAGACTTATTTCAGACATTCGCTGATTTCACTCCATAGGCATGTGCTGCTCTTTATGGTGTTTGATCTGGTAATTGAGGATCAGGTCTCCTGGTTGCTGTCCAGTGAGGCCTGCAGATCACTGAGTCTCCAAGGACGAACAAACCACTAATGATGCCAGATCTGTGTGTTGAGAGGATGTCCAACCAGCCTATGTGAGCCACAGCCAACTGCTGACCATTTAATATACTCACAAATGCTGATCTTTGCCACGGTGCGCTCTTTGATGATCACTATCCACTATATCATGCTAACAATATGTTTCTGGGCAACAGGTGATTAACAGTTTTGTGCAACATTTTTCACTCACATTTGCCACATGGCGATTGTTCATTTTAGACCTTGTTTACTGTATATATTTCAATGTGAACTTTCAATTTGATGACCCACATCATGTTCTCAAGCATTATTATTATTTTTCGTGTACTCACCAACAATTTTTATTCACATTAGGTCATGCTTATAATTGCAGTACATGTACAACGCACAACTAGAATTATGAAAAAAGATATTTTTAAAAAGGAAACAAGTACTCACCAATGGAAATTTTTCCTTGTATTTGCCACTTGGACGGCGTTAATGTTATACCTTGTTATATATTACAATGTACTCTTTGTAATTTGATAATCTCTATAAACCACGTTCTGGAGCATTACTATTAGCTATAACAAAGTGTTTCTGGGCAACAGACGAGTAACAGTTTAGTGTACTCATTTTTGACCCTGCTTCTAAAATTATATTTACAACCCAGTTTTTTTTATTTACTTTAAAGTCTGTATAAAGTCAAAATTTACAATGTTTATTTTAGCTAGCCCATTGTTATTCTTTAGTTGAACAATTAATCCGTGCAAATGAATCCACTGAAAAATAATTTCAATCAAAGTCTGACCACTTCCTTTCAAGTTTGGAGAGGCGGTTTTTCTCTGTTGATGTCAGTTTAACATTATTCTTAGACAATATTCATAACCACGCCCCTCTTGCCATTAGTTTGCTACAAGAGATGAAGGCTCCGCCTCCTACTACTCAATATTCGGTTTCAGCTGGAAATATATCAACATACTGAAATTAAAGTCTCAGCGAAGTCAGGTTCATGTAGACTTTAAAGTTAAGAAGTTAAGAGCACTATCCTTCTGAAATGAGAAAAAAATGTAGGGCGGTGCATGATTTCAAGCTGATTGGATCGTTTGTAAGACGTTTGTCCTTGGACAAAAGCAAGGCAAAAACGGGACAGGCACTGATAGCCCGCCCTAAAGGCATTCCATGTGACCAGAGGTGAAGTGGTTTCAAGGTGGGAGTGAAAGTTATGGTTTTATTTTTTGGAAAATGAATTTCTATGAAATAACGAAGTGCACAGATGCATCATTTATAACAAGCACAACTGTAAAACTTATAAAATACAGTAAATATTGATCTCATGACTATTTTAAGCTTTTATCTATTTCAGTGAACTGTTTGCTATAATCACTATAAAACGTCACTTTCTCAGGCATAGTTAGAATGTATTAAATATGTAAGTGCTGATAGCCTAGTAGTGCAACTGGGTTGAGTTAAGTTCAAGTCCTGACTCGCCGATCATTCCCGATCCCATCCCCCTCATTCTCTCCAACTGCACTTTTTGTTAATACCGTCCTATTATAATAAAGAAATAAATAAAATAAAATAATAAAGAAAAAAAGTGTTTCTGGCTAACCAGTGATTAACAGTCTAATTTCTGTGATTTGGTTGTGCTTATCAAATCACAATTTTGTTTTTATTTAAAATATATTTTTATTGTAACAGTGCCTGAGGACATTATATGGTTTATTGAGTATATTAAACAGTGCTTGATGCCCGTTGTTATTCTAACAATGCCTAAGGACGTGATATGGTTAAGCGATGATTAAAGACTGTTGTTATATTTCAAACACCTGAAATTAACACTTGCCATACTCCAAATGCAATAAAAATCACACAGCAAGTAATTACTGTAGTCTTGCCGTAATTGTAAGTCTTACTGTTATTTGATTAATTCTATCAATGCCTTTGAGCAAGTTTTGTGTTAGTAGTTATAGTTTTAGTTATAGTTTGAATGTGGAACATTACAGTTCAAGGTTACACCAGATCTGAAAAGCAATTTCGCCAAGTAATTTCTGTCAGTGACGCCAATATGTTGCCAGCACGTCTGAAGAAACTAATCCTGTTTCGTAATTAGTATATTTGTGTAATTTGTGTGAGTTAAGGAAGTTTGTATTACTCATATTGAATTTGTCCCTTCTGCATTATTATTCCTGTTAAACCAATGGTCTCAAACTCAATTCCTGGAGGGCCGCAGCTACGCACAGTTTAGCTCCAACCAGCTCCAACTCACACCAGCTTAATAGTTTCTAGAAGTCTTGAACACCTTGATTGGATGTGTGTAAAAGCAAAACTGTGTAATGCTGTGGCCCTCCAGGAATCCAGTTTGAGACCTATGTGTTTAACCATTATTGGCTATAAAAAGACACATACACATAGTTAATCGTCAATTTTCTGTTGATTAGGTATGTGTTTGAGTAAATTATTAATAAAGCAATAAGCCCCAAGAAGCCTTGGTTAACACTGAATTCATAACCCCTAAGCCATTAGCTGTTACATATAAAATAAAACAAAGCAAATGAAGCTCAGTACTGATTATGGAGTTGTTGAGCAACTGTCACAGTTTGTAGAGAAATTTACAGAGTAGAAAACAAATCAACCAATCAGAATCAACGACCAGAACTAACAGGTAACCTTTCATCCTAATTTCAAATAAAAAATATTGTCATTTACAGCATTAATTACAGTATTGATTTATTCACTTTTCTGTTCATACATTGGTAAAAATGTCAGTATTTTAATAGGCTAAAACAAACAAAAAATTATACTCGGGAAAAAACTAAAGCCAAAGAATTTTCAAGTGATGGTTATGGGGCTATTGACGACTTGATTCTGATTGGCTGGTGAGCCGCACAGTCTTAGTTCCAACCACATTGCAGTTCCATATGAGTACGCCGAATGATTTCAGTGATTTAGGCTACTTCACAACCAACAACAAATCAAAAACTGCATCGCTGAACGATGTTTTAGGTGTTTTAACCATAGTACAAGCAGAATGGACTCCAGTCCTTTGAATTATTAGTGGTGGTGGTGGTGATGCAACCTTAACTGTGCCTCCGAGATTTGTTTTCAAAGATAACAGCGAAGTCTGAGGTAAATGTGAGGTGAAAATAGTAAAAAGAATCAATCAGTTACGTGTTCAAATTGTGCAAAAAGGTGTGAAAATGTATTTGTGTTGATTTATTCACTGTGTAAAATGACGTTTCCACCACAAAATGATATAAACAGCTACCAAACAGCCTTTAACTTAGTTCCCATGAAGCCTTGCGAGGTATTTTGTTTACAGTTCCAGTTTCTCGCTTGTGATTTTATCTGAAATGACCGAAAGTAACAGTCGCCCGTTCGGCCAGCTGGACTCCGGGATCTGTGGACCTGCTGAGCTCCGATTGCCATGCGCGTATATTAGCGTTTAACACGCACAAGTTTTATATTTAGACGTCTGCTCCAGATGATTCAATGGTGACTGTACATGCAGTAACAGAGGCGAGACGTTCCTCGCGGTCAACATTTACGCAGCTTTCTTCACTTATGAAATATAGTACGCACGCCTGAACGGAAGGACAGACCTTTGAGGAAATGATCGGATCGTGCAGCCAGTCTGCCTTCTGCAAAAAGAGGGCAGGAGGAATGACTTCCTCATATAGGATGTGTTTGGGGACCCAGCGCAAATCTCACCTCAGCTTTGCCTGACTTTCTGCACTTGCCTGACAATTCACAAGCGCTGTGTACTAGCATAAGCGAGATAAAACTGGACCAGATTTTAATATGTAGTGATGCGCGCTGCTTTAATGAATCGCAAGACGCTGGACGTCACAGCCGTGCCACATGTGCGCACTAAACTTTGGTTATTCATTATTGATTAACAGCGGAAAGAAAAGGAGGAACGCGCAGCAGAGGGACAAAACAATTAGGCTACTCGCAGTATGGAGATCATGTCCAATCTACCTACATCAGAGACTGGTGGCGACCACGCCAATGCGGTTTCCATGTCTGCGGGCATGGAGAGAGCCGATGTGACCAGCCCGAGTCCGGTGAGCAAACAGAGGTCCCTGCGGGCTGTATATGTGCTGAATGATGGACTGAAGGCAGTGGCTGCGAATAGCCCCGAGTCCGGGGCTCTCCAGTGTCTCCAGCGCGCCTGCGACGCGGAGAGTGCCATACTGACTACAGTCACCTTCGGACGATTAGACTTTGGGGAGACGACGGTGCTTGATACTTTTTATGATGCAGGTGGGTACGGATGGCACTGTGTTTAGGGTGTGGGTTTTTGGAGGATCTCCATCCTCTGGCACACCCAGATAAGGTTATGGAACTTCTAAAAGCGAAAGTGATGATTATAAGACTTAGGTGTGTTGGGTTAAGAAAAATTCCAACATTTGTAGTTTTGGAGGTTTCCATAAATCATACCCATTCATGGAAGATGATATATCTCTAGAAGAACAGATTTTGCACAAGTCTTGGATGTGTGCATTTGAACTCAGTTATTGTCTTTAAATTTGTAAGGTTAGTAAAAGGTAACAATAAAAAAGAGACATTACATTACTGACATTACATTAAATATGTAATATATTAACAGTTTAATTGTATACAATAACTGTATACTGGATAATAAGTGTATAAATTTATATAAAAATACTAGTGTGCCTATGCACATGGCTGTATGAACATGGCTGCATGCTTTTCTATAATTAAGCATGATGTTTTATATAAAACATTATAAAACATCACATTATACAGACAGTATAGTACTTTGGAAAATTTGCAAGTATGGTAAAAAAAAAATCCTAAACAAAACATCATAAAAAACAGTATAAACAATTTACTAAAATTATGAATAAATGGTAGTGAACACATTCAAGAAAACATTTCTTTCTATAATTATTACATTTAAATGATCTGAAAATTTCACATTAACATACAAAAAATTATAAAATATATTCAAAATATGTATACAGTATGTATATAATGCAACATAATAACAATAGCAACAGTATAAGTGTATTTCATAAAATGCGTTATAAAAGAATATACTATACAGTAAGGAAATTAAATTAATCAAATGGATTTAAATGCAAGATGCAGAAGGTTATGAATGAATCATTTTTCTAAGATAATATTAAACTCTTCTGAATTTTGACTTTTGCAACCAAGCCAGTTTATGAGTGAATCATTTAAACCACTGACCTGAATCAACCAAAACACTGGATACAGTACAGTACTTTTTTAAATGCTCATGTTTTGGGTTACAGTGGGGTTTCCCATTGGAAGATGTTACTACAACATCACTGCAAACTCCTTCTTAGGACTATTAGGATCCTGATTGTGGTCTTCTGCCTCTGGCACATTCCTTTCCTGGAATTTACTCGCCAGGTCTAGCATAAAGTGTCTCACACGGGTGCGGCTGTACACATTACTCTGAGTGATCACAACACACTTCCAGATGAGTTCAATGGGTGAAAAGGGCAATGTTTTTAGAACTCATGCAGTGCATTTTAGTCATGCAGAATTTGTTTCAACATGGCTCATTTGGAGCAGATTTTTTCTTGGGAAATATCTTTAGAGGATCAAAAAAGTGCATTTTAGAGTTGAATCTTTGTATTTCGGTTTTGCAAAATGTATATAGTGTTTCATATAGTGTTCATATAGAAGTCTTATGCAATTCCCTTGACTGGAACTGACTAATTTTCTCGTTAGTATATATCTCCCTTCTGCAAACATTGAGTCATGTATCAGCTCTTGGCTGCATCAAGTCTGGTCTTGTATTTTGTAGGTTACGGCTTTCAAACGCATTTTCAGATGTTTGCGTAGTTTCTGTAGAATAAGCACAGATCGTGTTTGACTGGAAGAGAACAAATATAGCCATATATGGGAGAGCAAATATGCCCTTAGAGCTATTTAAAAACAGACAAAGCTTATTTAAAGACTTTACAGTGCGTGTGATGTCATGGAACGTTTTAATAAACAAAAGAGGCTCATAAAAATCTAATTTAATGCTTGTTTTTTTAAATCTCATGCACTTAGATGCTTTAAGTGTGCAAAACTATAGTATGCAAACTACCCTAGTGGATTGCAGTAGTGGGATTCTGCATTATATGATCTTCCTGTATGCTCACTGTGTCTCTGACTTATTGCAGATATTGCAGTTGTGGACATGAGTGATGTGTTCAGACAGCCCTCTTTGTTTTATCACCTCGGGGTCCGTGAGAGCTTTGACATGGCCAACAATGTTATCCTCTACCACGACATGGACCCCGACACAGCACAGTCCCTTAAGGTGAGAGTCATGGTCCTAAACACACACATACATATAAACTAATGTTTGTCAATACTATACAATACTACAGTATATGCATGCACATGACATCACCATTTTTGTAGTTTACATGAAGATGATATCAGTAGTTTTCAGAAACGAAGTTTCCAAAATGCTTTTGTAGTTTAAATAAATGTACAGAAATAAGTTTCAATTGTTTGGGGAAGTACTGATAGCAGAAGCTAAAACTAAAGCAGACTGACTTTTTTTGTCCAAACAGTGGAAAATGGGGAGTGTGTTGTGGAAACTGTTTTGTTAATATTGAATATTTTTTCAGTTGTGTTTATTACAGCTGTACCTTTAAATAAAGCAAATTATTATTGCTACATTTACTTGACTACAAATCATACAGAATCAAAGTTACCTCTAAGGCAAATCTTTCATATTTATTTTTAACCATTTGAAAATACTAGTTTACTTTTAGGGTGCTTTCACATTGGTACTTTTAGTTAGCACCTGGCAGGGGCGTAGCAACCGAGGGTAATGGGGGGGAGGGATACGTCCCCCTCACTTTTAGAGACAGACCATTTAGAAACAGGTGATTAATGATTATATGAACGTAAACATTTGGATCTCATACAGCTGTCCCCCCCACTTTTAAAATGTCCGCTACGCCCCTGGCACCTGGGTTCATTTGCATTTGGCTAATGTGAACGTGGTCTTCTGAACTGGTGGTCTGAGGTAACATTCACTTATGTTGTGAATACAATCACAAAATCATGTAAATGAGCTGCTTTAATTACGTATGAATTGGTTAAACTGTGTATTTATACGTTTACTCGCTCGTTTTTCTGACATGCTTCAAGCAGAGAAAATATACAGTGCATCCGGAAAGTTTTCATAGCGCTTCACTTTTTCCACATTTTTTTATGTTACAGCCTTATTCCAAAATGGATTAAGTTTATTTATATCTCTTAATTCTACACACAATACCCCATAATGACAATGTGAATAAAGATTTTTTTTAATTGTTGTAAATTTATTAAAAATAAAAAACCAGAAAAATCACATGTACATAAGTATTCACAGTCTTTGCCGTGAACCTCTAAATTGAGCTCAGGTACATTCTGTTTCCACTGATCATTCTTGAGATGTTTCAGCAGCTTAATTGGAGTTCACCTGTGGTAAATTCAGTTGATTGGACATGATTTGAAAAGGCATACACCTGTCTATATAAGGTCCCAGGGTTGACAGTGCATGTCAAAGCACAAACCAAGCATGAAGACATAAAACATTTTCTGCTGCCCTGAAAGTTCCAATGAGCACAGTGGCCTCCATTATCCGTAAGTGGAAGATGTTTGGAACCACCAGGACTCTTCCTAGAGCTGGCTGGCCATCCAAGCTGAGTGATCGAGGTAGAAGGGCCTTAGTCAGGGAGGTGATCAATAACCCGATGGTCATTCTGTCTGAGCTTCTACTGTGTAGAGAGGAGAACCTTACAGAAGGACAACCATCTGTGCACCAATCCACCAATCAGGCCTGTATGGTAGAGTGGCTAGACGAAAGCCACTCCACGCCTGGAATTGCATCTGAAGGACTCTCAGACCATAAGAAACAAAATTCTCTGGTCTGATGAGACTAAAATGTAACTCTTTGGAGTGAATGCCAGGTGTTACGTTTGGAGAAAACCAGGCACCGCTCATCACCAGGCTAATACCATCCCTATAGTGAAGCATGGTGGTGGCAGCATCATGCTGTGGGGATGTTGTTCAGCAGCAGGAACTGGAAGACTAGTCAGGACAGAGGGAAAGATGAATGCAGCAATGTACAGAGACATCCTAAATGAAAACCTGCTTCAGAGTGCTCTTGACCTCAGATTTGGGCGACGATTCATCTTCCAGCAGGACAATGACCCAAAGCACACCACCAAAAAATAAATGGAGTGGCTTCACAATAACTTGGTGAATGTCTTTGAGTGGCCCAGCCAGAGCCCAGACCTCTAAATCCTATTGAACATCTCTGGAGAGATCTAAAAATGGCTGTACAATGTCGCTTCCCATTTAACCTGATAGAGCTTGAGAGGTACTGCAAAGAGGAATGGGCAAAAAATCCCCTAGACAGGTGTGCCAAGCTTGTGGCATCATATTCAAAAAGACTTGAGGCTGTAATTGCTGCCAAAGGTGCATCAACAAAGTATTGAGCAAAGCCTGTGAATACTTATATGTACATGTGATTTTTTTCAGGTGTTTTTATTTTTAATAAATTTGCAACAATTAAAAAAATTTTTTTTCACATTGTCATTATGGGGTATTGTGTGTAGAATTTTGAGGAAATAAATGAATTTAATCCATTTTGGAAAAAGGCTGTAACATGAAAATGTGGAAAAAGTGAAGCGCTATGAATACTTTTTGGATGCACTTTATATCTAATTTCTCCTCAACGTCTGCTGAGAGCAACTTTATTCGCATTTATTTGAATTTGTCATTCCTGATAAATCGACACAATTGCGCTAAGTGTTGGAACTTTGAAATCACAGCTACTGCACATTTTCAATCCAAAGTCACTAAAGCAGTGGTATTCAGCCATTTTGCGTCTCCTTTTGTGCTGTTGTTCCCTAGCAACAGCTCTCACTGTAATGACGCAAACATATCATGGTTCAGAATCAAAAGCCACACTGTGAACACAATCGAGTATTTATCTTATTTAGCTAAGGTGCACGTTTTTGAAAGCAACATTGTCATTTCTGTGTAAAATTCCAAAGCGGCATTTTATGAATGCTGTTACTGTGTTGTTACAGTACTGAATTTCGGTACCAATCGGAACTGGTATTTTAAAAACGTACATTTCCTGCTAACATTTGAGCTCTGTTGAGCGTGTTCTTAACAACGCTCCAGTGTCCATGTATCTGTGTTTTCACTTGGTGAACAGCAATGAAGTGTGGTGTTTCACTGTGGTTTCACTGTTTGTCCACACGACAAATGCAATGTTGGGTGACTGAAATCAAAACTTTATGAAAACTTTGGGCAGGGTGAAGATTTGCTCTGGGTAGAGAGTGGTCATGTGGACACTACAATGGGAGTTTTCACCTCATGATGTCAACGTGCATGCTGTTTTCTCCTTTCTGATTGGCCAGCATGGCTGGGTTTACACCAAACACGGAAGATGTGAATGAGGCCAATTTCACACGTTCGAGGCAGACATATCATGTATTCCACATTGTTCGACTGTGGGACTAATCTGGCTCTTTTCTCACATTTGCATTGACTTGTATGCAATTTACTTGCAAAAATACTTAATTTCTTACCTGTTGATTTGACGTGCCCTTAACATGCGTCACAGTGCGTTTTAGCATTTTTTATGTAGACGGAGATTTTTTATAAAAACGAAAGCATGGTATAAATCCAGGACCACCAATGAAAACTAGTCTTTGGGCTAGTTTGAGTACATTTACGTTTTTGGGGAATGTTGATTAATGTACACTGTCCCCACTTGTTGTGAAAAATAAATAAACTAAAAATAAAACGTAACATAGCTAGGATACTTATGAATTAGAAATGTATTTTTCCCTCACAAAAACGTTTGCAAGGGTTAGTGAAAAGTTATGCCTTCAAGCCTGCAGGCTTATATTCTCACATTTAGTATCTCTGTCATCTGAACAAAGAGTCCGCCCACCGCCAGGCCCTGACCTACTATTCTGAGCCTAGGAAGGAGTTTATCTTTTCTGGGCACTGGACAGTAGAGCTGCCAGAACAACACGGACTGTTTTCAAGCGAAGGCATGCAGTCAGTCCCAGGACAGCTGCACATGGCCATGTTGCACACAGAGACATTGGAAAGCATGTGTTCTTCTGGCATATTGTGACAATGACAATCACGGTTGGGGAGAAGCGTCACGCGATCCGCTTGTGTTTTTGTTAACATTTTGTCATTTGTTAACACTTCTCTGTCCAACTGATTCATTCCCTACACCAGTCATGGAATAAATGCATGATGGCAAGGTGGTTTTGGGATTTATATAATCATGTGATATAAAGAAATATTTATTGCAGTTGAGTAATTTCTTTCTTCTCTTTTCTCTTGCATAGGACATGGTGGCACAGAAAAACACAGTAAGTGTCAAAAGACTCCTTGCAGGACTGGTAATCCGATGAGGTTTGGCGTCTGTTGTTGGTGTGCCAATAGCTTTGTGTATTAGACTATTTTTGGAGATCTTATGATGACATACGTTTACATGCTCATGGCCCTAAAATAAACCCACCACTGTGAGCAGAAGCTGTATGCAAGAGTTGTATGAGCACAGAAGGTTCTAGTGGGTCACTGTGAAGACTAGTGCTGGTCCTGAAGAGTTCATAAGTGTTGTGAAGGTGTTGTGGTCTTTTGAGTTAGTGGGTGTTAGTGGTTTTGATAAAAAGAGAGGGCCATTGTGTGCTAGACTTTAAATAAACGTCTTATATTGAACAGCTGCTGAAAAGAAGCTGACCTTGATGGCGATTTATAGCTGTGGAATAATCCATAAAACTTTTCACATTTTGTGGATAGATGTGAATTTATGTGGTTGCATTTCATTATCTTCTTTACTTTCTCAGCTTAAATGAGTAGTTCACTCAAACATTCTGCCATTATGTTTCTTATTATGAACGTTCTTGCTTCGGCATATTGAAGAATTTAAGCACCAGATGATCCAGTAGAACCATTGAAATTTCATAAAATGGCCCATAAGTTTTGTTTTAAGATTTGTTTGCCTCTACGCTTTGTGTGATAAACAGGTTGAAAAAAAAAAAAACTGTTTTCTGAACAAATTGACTTTTAGCAATCCAGTTTACGAGTGATTAATTTAGTCAAAAGAATAGGGGTGTGAGATATATTTATTGTCCGTGCTATTATAATTGCTTCTCTAATGGTATGGGAACTGACATTCCCACATGTAAAGAACCTATATGAGGATATATGCGCATATATGAAACCTGTATGCAGTATATATGCACATATAGGTCAAATTTAGGTGCATATAAGGCATATACAGGCCATATAGGTCTCCTGTATTGCTTCTTTATATCCACATATAAGTCCTATATGTACATGCAAGATATGTCTCCTATATAGCTCATATCTCACTTTGGCAACTGTCATACATGATGCCTAGCTCATATTATCTATTTTCAATGCAATAGCTAAGAACTAAAAAAAAAATGCAAAAAAACTTATGTATGTGCCAACACTTGAAATTGGTATCACATGTAATTGGCATGTTATGGAATTTAACTATGGCAACTAAGTGATAGCCTACCCGGAAAGTACCTATATAATCATGTATATTTTAATATAGGTTTTGATATAGGTTTTTAATATATGTGACATATATAAAATTGGCCATTTCCTATATTATATGTACATATAATATAGGAAAACGGACAATTTTATATGTCACATATATTAAATATATTATATGTCACATATAATATGTTATAACATATTATAGCAACTCAGTTTACATGGACACTTTTTGTTTCCATCAAAATTAAATAATTTCGATTGTAAAATGTAAACATTTTGTTTACATGAACACTAAATAACGGTTCATTTTAGATGCAGTTTTGTCTGTTTTCTTCTGTTTTGCCAACAAAAATAGTTTGAACCAAAACCTGAGCAGAACATGAATAAATCAATGCTTGAAAAAGAGTCAATGATTCACTGAATCAGTCATTCAAACAAATAGACAGAAGATTTGAATGTCATATTCATTTATTTGTATCAGGCCCATAAATGCTTGGAGTAAATAACCACAGTGCATTTCTTCAAAATGTTCCACGTAAGAAAGAAACTCATACACATTTGAAACAACATAAAGATGAGTAAAATCTTTGAGTGAACTCTTCCTTTGGCTTTCTCAAAACTCTTTATTTACTTTCTGTTTTCCATTCTCTGTTAATACCACTTGGTGTGTATATAAATTACCTGTCACTTTCTTTTCCTTTCAGCTCCCTTCACTGTTTGCTCTCTTTTTGCTTTCTTTTTCTTTATCTTGTGTGTTACCTGGAGTAGGCTGCAAGACCAGTTAAAATAGGCTTCCCTTGGGTGCAGCTGCCTCCCGAATACAGAGGCTCAGGCCTAAGAAACAAAGTAGGTACTCTAGCATGCTAGTGCATTCTGGGAAAATACTGTTTGCATGGGTTGGAATCTTACATCATTAGCTGACATGTCAATTCAGGAATTAAGATTTCTGAATCAATTAATTATTTGTTGCTCAAAAACAACTTGGTTAATTTTAAATGATTTTTTTATCATTAATGCATAATTTCGAAAGTTGCTATCAGTGTCATTCTTGCTCAAAGAAGCAAGCCATTCGGCCTGCACATATCTTTTGTGCCGTAGTGGAACATAGTGGAACTTCATTATTTCAAATGTAGACTGAGATACATTATAGAGAGGAAGTGGTGATCCTTGTGATATCCACATGTTTACAAGCGACTTGTGAGCGGCTCCATAAATAACAATGGAGCACATACAGCAGATTCTGTTCTTGTTCTTTGGCATGTGGCAGTTTGTCAGAAGAAGACGACAAGCTTTGTTTTAGCATGGTTTATTGCTGTACACTGTCACTGTATTATTGTAGTGTCTTGTATTATGTATTAAAAATGGCGCTTCCTGTGTTGTCGTTCCCATGACTTGTTGCACATGCAAGTGACAATTCTCTGTAAAGCAATTGTGTTCAGTATCAACTTTAGCTCCACCCTTTTGGTACCAAACTATTGGAGAAGCATGTAAAGGGTCAGAGCCAGCTTAGAATGGACAGTTTAGCTTCAATCCTAATGGAGTTTTCATTTATTTAATGTCTTGTACATGACACAGAGTCCAACGTATTCTGTTTTAAGAATGTCTACCCCAACCCTAAACCCAACCTCACAGTAACCTGCTGTGTTTTATTAACGTCTACACCAACCCTAAACCCAGCCTACAGTACTTGTGTCATAAGTCCCTCCCACTTGGAGGTCACGTAGTCTAATTGCGGTGTAATCCCTCCCATTTGGAGGTCTCTGGGCTGCATTAGTGATGGGAAGTTCGGATCATTTTACTGATTCGGACCTTTGAGTCTCGTTCATCGAGATGAATAAATCTTTTTTCGAGTCATTTCATTCATTTTGTCCATTTTGCCAAAATATTATTAAAATGTTATGAGTTACTTCCAAAAACATCTACAATCAGCCCAAACGTTGACCACACTACAAGCAAGTAATAACTAGAATGCTATAAAAAAGAGAAAATAATCATTCATTGTTTACCTGGGTGGGCGGTGTGGTGACGCAGTGGGTAGCACTGTTGCCTCACAGCAAGAAGGTCGCTGGTTCGAGCCTTGGCTGGGTCAGTTGGCATTTCTGTGTGGAGTTTGCATGTTCTCCCCGTGTTGGCATGGGTTTCCTCTGGGTGCTCCAGTTTCCCCCACAAGTCCAAATACATGCGCTATAGGTGAATTGGGTAAGCTAAATTGTCCTGAGCACACAGTCTGAGGCAAAGGACCCATGATTAGTTCACATTTGGGGTCGTTTGACTCAGGTTTTTGAGTCGTTTGTTCATCACATGACAGCATATAAAGAGAGGAGTCAAAACCGAGAACTCCAGAGATAGATTAAATCTTTTCCGTCTCTAACTGCATATGATTGGCTTCTTTCTTTCATGTGATGAATAAATCACTCAAACCAAGGACTCAAGAGATGAACGGATCAAATCTTTTTCCGACTCTGACTGCATATGATTGGCTTCTGTCTTTCACATGATGAATGAATGACTCAAACCTGATAGAAGACTCAAAAAAGGAACTAACTCTTCTACCCCACCTGCATGAATGTGCGCAAGTGTGAATGAACGAATCACTCTCTGAGAGAACTCATCGTTCTTGATTCACATAAATGATTAATTGAAAATGAACGAATCCTTCAAGAATTACTTATCACTAAGCTGCATCAATACCTACTTGAACTATTGTGCTAGATACCCTTATGTCTTAAAAAGTGGTATAGTATGGTTCACTTTTTTGGTTCTTCTGACAGTGAAAACTGTGCTGTACTGTACAGCTCAATGGAAACAAGCCATAAGTGGAACCAAAGGCTTCATGTGGCTTTATAAATAGTATTTTACTCTACAATGCTTTAACTGCAGAGTCTAAAGAATTGAAAATGTGCTCAGTATTTATGCTTAGACCACAGGCCTCGATAATTGAAATAGTATAGTAGTGTGCGCTGAGTTGAAGGAGTCTTGAGGTGACCCCTTGCATTTGAGGTGTTGATGTGGCAGTGTGCTGAGATGTGCTTTGGCCACCTCCTCAATTTCACTCTGGAATTCTGAGACAGTACATGATCACACAAAGGTGTCAACAAGATTTCCTTGCCACTTTGCATTCCTTGGCTGCCAGCAACTGAGTACATGATCACTAACACAGACATTTCTGACAGTCTGTACTTCTACACAGTATTCCAGACTTAACTGTGATGTATTCTCTATCACATTACATATTCCAGTGGTTTTTAAAGTGCATTTACTGTGCTTATTAAGATCTGTTTACATCAACGATGATAACAAGTATGAACATCTAGCTACATTTGATTTACATTTAGTAGATGCTTTTGACCAAATCGACTTACAATTGAGATGGCATTCAGTGATTTAGCAAGAAGAGGCAATACACACAATACGTGCTAATTATACAGAAAAACTGTTTATGCTCAGAGAATCTAGTACTAGAGTAAGTTTTGTGTGTGTGTGTGTGTGTGTGTGTGTGTGTGTGTGTG
>CAIGQW010001174.1:935358-957008 GCA_903798125.1 Danio choprae
ACACACACACACACACACACACACACTCATTTAGCAGAAGGTTACTGTGAGAAGTATAGGTTACTACAGAAGTCAGGTTACTATGGTCAGATACGGAGATAGACATACAAATTGTTACATTGTGTTGTCATTGATGGGAGTTTACTTCCCACTTATATATCTGTTATATAGCAATATATGCAAATTACATATATGACATACAAGTTCATATTTGGATTTTACATATATAAAATATAAGTCATATATGCAACATATTTTAAAATATAGCAAAAATAGTTGCTTACATATATATTTTCCTATATGTTATGTATTCATATATGGCCATATTCATTCATTCATTTTCATTTCGGCTAAGTCCCTTTATTAATCTGGGGTCGCCACAGCGGAATGAACCGCCAACTTATCCAGCATATGTTTTACGCAGCGGATGGCCTTCCAGCTGCAACCCATCTCTGGGAAACATCCATACACACCCATTCACACTCATACACTACGGACAATTTAGTCTACCCAATTCACCTGTACCGCATGTCTTTGGACTTGTGGGGGAAACCGGAGCACCCGGAGGAAACCCACGCCAACACGGGGAGAACATGCAAACTCCACACAGAAACGCCAACTGACCCAGCCGAGGCTCGAACCAGCGACCTTCTTGCTGTGAGGCGAACGTGCTATCCACTGCGCCACCGTGAGGCCCTATATGGCCATATATGAACATATATTTTATATATAAATATATCTAATATATTTGAACATATAGAGCACATATTGAACTATGTTGCATATATGACATATTTTATATATGTAAAATGCAAGTTTGAACTTTATATGTGATATATGTATTTTGCATATATTTCCATGTATCAGATTTCTATATGAGCTCTAATTCTAGTTTTTTGTTTGCCTGTTAACCAGACAGATTATTTCAACAAGCTGATTTTTATGAGTTTTTAAGTCTGCGTGTAAACTTGCTCAATAATGTGATGATCTCCTGGTCATATCTATGGTGTGTAAGGCATTTTGGGTGTTATGAGAGAGACCCCCCCCCCCCCCCCCCACAGTGCAGCATTCCTGCATCTCTCCTCTGTCTGGGATACTGAAACAGGCCTGAACTGCCCTCAGCCGGACAGACACTGACTGGCCAGATTGAGCTTACACTAGAGAAGTGTGTGCACATGCTGTCCATGAAGCACATTCTCAGGGTGTGGTGTTTCACACACAAACATGCGCTTGACTTTCTCAGAAAACCTTCAGGGTTTCTCTTTGACACTTGCCAGAAGATAATAACAGTAGTGAGTGACAAATGCTTGAAAGCTGGCAACTGCTAAGCAAATATATTGTCTTACCCGACTCGTTTCAATAAGTAGTGAGCAGCTCAAAGTGAGCATGTTTACAAACGTATGTGATGAGACTCCAATTATAAGTTATAAAAAGTTTTAATAAGTTTTTATTACTTTAATTATAAAACGGCATACAGTAGCACACCTTTATTTATTTAACAGAACAAGGACAGAACAAGGATTAACAGAACAGGACAGATTAACAGAACAAGGACATTTTCACAGTGTTTCCTGTTATATTTTTCTTCTGGAAAAAAGTCTTACTTCTTTAGGTTTTTACTTTTTTATTTTAAAAATAATTTTTTAAGGTCAATATTATTAGCCCCACTTAAGTTTTTATTTCCTATTATACTTTTTTTTAAGTCTTACTTATTTAGCTTTTTAGATTTTTTTAGAAAGTTAATAATTCAATTCAATTCAATTCAAGTTTATTTATATAGCGCTTTTTACAATGTAGATTGTGTCAAAGCAGCTTAACATGTTCTAGTAAAGTCCAGATTTCAGAGTTTATAATATAATTAATAATATTAGCCCCACTTATGTTTTTTTTTTAAATTGGCTACAGAACAAACCACTGTTGTGCAATTGCTTGCCTAATTAACATAACCCACCTAGTTAATATAATTAACTTAGTCAAGCCTTTAATCGCACGTTAAGCTGAATACTAGAATCTTGAAAAATAATTATGGCAATTAATGCATAAACGATTATGTTTTAAAATGTGTTGAAAATCTTCTTTACGTTAAACAGCTCTTTGGAATTATTTGAAAAACAATTAACATTTTGCCTGTATATTTGTTATATTTTAATATATATGTGTGTTTTAAAATGCAATTATTTATTGAATGCAAAGCTGAATTTTCAGCATCATTACGGAATTATTACTTTATTCAGAAATCATTTTAATATGCTGAACGAAGAAATATTTCTTGTTTGTATTTGTACGGGGAAAGACATTGTGCTGCTTAATTTTTTGTGGTACTTTACTCTTTGAAGAATAGAAATCTTTTGTAATTAGTGCTTCATTTCTTTTCTTTTTCTTTTTTTAAGTCTTACAACCACCAAAACTTTTAAATAGCAATTTAGCATTAGAATTTATATTGAGTTAATTTTCACTTCCTATTGCAATGCTTAGTTTAAAATGTAATTCATGTGAAAGATGCAGGTTTCTTTTAGAAGCAGGTATATTTTGATACAGACTTTGCATCTGAAACATGCATGCAATGATATTAACAACTTAATATTTCCTTTTCTCTTCACGCCTGCGATCGACTGTTTTGGCTTGGATTCTGTATAACAGTATGGCAAGGTTTGTGTCTCCCGTCTGTGTGTCCTGAGGACTGTGATTTTGTGATCAGTGGTGTTTTGCCAGTTTCTGGTGATTGTTTGTGTTCATGTGCTCTGGGTTTGTGTCCTACTGTGACTTTTTCCTCATTCTCTTCCTTTTTCTTTTTGCTTTCTGTTTGTGTGTGTGTGTGTGTGTGTGTGTGTGTGTGTGTGTGTGTGTGTGTGTGTGTGTGTGTGTGTGTGTGTGTGTGTGTGTGTGTGTGTGTGTGTGTGTGTGTGTGTGTGTGTGTGTGTGTGTGTGTGTGTGTGTGTGTGTGTGGTTTTTATTCATTCACTTCCAGCTTTTTACCTTATGAAAAACCTTGGACTAATACTGTGGCATTGTGGCTAATGCTTTACAATTAGGTGCCATTAATTTATGTTAACTAATGCTTTAACAGCGGTAAGTGCATTTGTTACAGTATTTAACATACTTAATAAAATACTACTGTTCAGCATTAGTTTATGTTAGCTCTGGTCCAATAAATAATATTGAAAGATAATACATTGGCTTTTATAAAATGTTAGTACAGGCGAAAATAAACAAGCTTTAAAGAACTTTTCATTATGTTTTGTAGTTAAATTAATATTAACAGATCAATCCTTATTATGAAGTCTTTAGCATATTGTGATGGACACCTACATTTTTATTTTATTTTATTTTATTTTATTTTAAATGATAGTTTGCATCATTTAACCAGTGTACAGTGTCAGAAATTTTGGGACTCTTTAATTATTTTAATTAATCACAGTTAATCTCATCAATAGATGAGAATCAGTTTATATAATGCAACCAATGAATTAATCACTGGACAGACATTAAAAAATGTGTCATTATAACTAAGTAAAAATAGTTTGTTTTATTTCCATGTCAAATCTGGAGCATATTATTGGCCTATAGGGGTATGAATTATTCTTTATTACTAATAAAAATTAATGACATGTTCAATAGATAGTACTAATAAAATGTATTCTAAATACAACCCTTCACCCTTCTTATATATAAAAAATGATTCAATTATTCAAAATTATTCATACCCCTCGCAAATTCTGACTTTTATTTAACTTCTGTTTGACTGGAAATGAAACAGGCTTCTCTAAAAGATAATAAGACGGTGTACAAGAGACATCATTGTGGAAAAAAGTATGTCTCGGCTTTTATTTACATTTGAACAAAAAGTATAATTTGCCAGGAGAATGAATAATTTCAGACTTGACTGTAAATTATGATCCCCTTATTATTTTTCCTTCGTTATTATTTACTGAAAGATTAAAACATAAGTGGGAATGTTCTGTCCGAATAAGCTTGTGTGTTTTAATGCAGTGTGTGTCTGTGTTTCAGATTACATCCGCAGTGTTTCTCTACCCGTCCAGCTGCAGACAGAAGCCACAGGCAGCAGCAGCAGTGAGCCGGGCTCCGTCTCTCCAGACTGCGACTCCAAACAAGATGTGTTTTTTGAGAAGAAGAAGCGCTCGAGCTCCGAAAATCTCATCAAACCACCCAGCTCAACCTTTCTCAGGTCAGACCGCAAGTAGTGCTGCTCTGATCTTAATTATTCAACAGAAATATGTGTTTCCGCCTTCAATGGTGAAACCACAAAAACACACGTTTGACTGCAGTTTCTATGTAAAATGAACACTACGAGGCAGCATGACTCTTACAACTTTCATCTTTTTCACACTAATTCTATTTACATTGACATATAATTGACAAATAAAGGATTGCTTTCGTGTAATTCTTTGAACAACACCAAAATAAATACCACAAAATAACTAAGGTATCTAAGATTTCTAATCGAATATGTTTACCTCACATATCTATCTCCATATGGACCTTTATCAGAAATATACAACAAAACACACACAAGTAATGCAATTCAGATTTGTAGAAATGTAGACAGCGCCCACTAGTGGTTTTGTCATCTGAGACCTGCAGCAAAATGTACCCGGAGCAACGTATAATACTACTTATTACCAGTACTACTTACTACTAATTACTAATTTATTATAAAAATGAAAGCTTAGCCTGGGCTGTGATTATTCATGGCTGACATGCGGAACTAAAAAACATTTTGCGTGGTGGTGTTTACATGAGTTGCTTTTATACACATTCCCATTTTACATACACAGATCAATTGATGGAAACATTCCCTCCAGAATTTTAGGTATGAACATATTGTTTAACTTCCTTATGGCAACAGATACAGCTTTGAGTGTTTCATTTTAATTTTCAGTTTTAATACAAAAGCTTTATGCTCAGGTAATTATTTGTCATGCTATACTTGCAAACAGATTATGGCAAATACATACACAATTCTTCCTCAAAGCAATTTTTTACTTTATATTAAGTGGCCTTAACTAATATGTACTTACGCTGAAAATGATCATTCGTTACAATGTACTTATTGTGTAAATACATGCTTTTACATTGTATTTATGATTGATTAAATACCTGCATGTATTTATGTCTGTAATAATTTCTGTAATTACATCTTTAAGAACACTGTTGACCATCCCTTACACCTTAAACCACCGTTAAACCAACCCACACCACCAAACCTGTCCCTAACCCTACCTGTATCCCACCTCAAGACCACCACAAGTGTTCTGCAATAAATTATGAATACAGTAAGTACATTGTGTTTATATTTTGATGTAAGTACATATTAGTTAAGGACACTTACTATAAAGTGGGACTTTTTTTTGTTTTGCTGTCAGACCTTTTAGCACTGCCGTACCCGCTTCGAATGTTATTACTCGATTGAATGGGCATTATCAGTGGTTATCAGCTGATAGATATGGGCCAGTAGGGGTCTTCTCAGAAGGCTGTTATCATCCATCCAGATGGTTAATCAGCTATACTAATAGAGAAGACTCCAGATCCAGATCTGTTTTTACATTACTGTGACGGTTGGATTTAGGGTTGGGGTAGGGGCAGACGTTAATAAAATACAATTAATGAGAAGTTTAATAAGTAATTTAAACCTATTCCCTTGGTTTGCCCTTTCCAAACCAATAAACATTTATTTTTTCTGCTGAACACAAAAGAAGCTATTTTGAGAAATGTTGGAAACCATCACAAACCGGTCTGGACAGGTTTAGCACAGCGATAACGGTGTGTGTATATGTATGCGTTTATGCTGATGGTTAGCGTCTGGAATGTTAATGACGAGACTGTGTTTATGGAGCTGGATTCGCAGTAGCCGCTTGGCCTCTCAGCCCGACAGTAAATCAACCGTCCTGGGCATGAAGCGCTGAGGCTTGCCTTGACAGCCCCGTCGACTGCTTGGAAACGGTGTTTAATTAACACGGAGGAATGAGGGGACAGGTGTACTGGGCAGGTGGATGTACTGTGTGTGTAATGAGATAATGCCTTTTACAGCAGGTACTCTCTGGCCGCTCATAAAATAATCCCATGAACACTTTACTGATGACTTCTTCACCTCGGTTTCGGCACTGTTACATATTAACCACACTTCCTCTTTGCTCAAATGAAATCATGCTTTAATTACCACTTCAGATTTATTTATACTTTGGCTGCTAAAGTTAACATTGTGGTCTTAGATTAATTATATGACTGGGGGAAAACACTATAACGCACATGTGTGTGTGTATTTCAATTAAATTCAGTTTTAATTTGTTTTTAATGAAAAATGCCACAAAGAAAACTTGTTTCACCCACATTAATATATATCACACACACACACAAACACACACACAGTTCACTGCATACTGTCAATTTTGCTTAATAATATTATACTGCTTCTTTTATCAACAAATTTTGAAGAGTGTTAATGCAAAAATTAAATAAAACTTTAATTAGTATTTTTAAGCGTTAATATTTATCTGTATTGATCTGTAAGATTTCATTAACGAAAAAGATTTGTATTAATAAGAATGCATTAAATTAATCGAAAGTAACCATAAAGACATTTATTATTTTACTAAATTAATGCTATATTAAATAAATGCAGATTTTTTTTTTGTTATTCATCAAAACAAAATTACAATGCTAAAGCACCATGGCTCATTGAAGACTGCAGTAATGATTTTTTCAAAATTCAGCTTTGTATCACAGGAATATATAACATTTTAAAATATATTTAAAAAGGTGAACTGTTAATGGCAATAGTAAACAGGTAATGGAAATAATATGGCAATGATACTACTGTATTTATCAAATAAATGTAACCTATGTGATAATAAGAGACTTATTTCAGAAACATTAAAAAAATCTTGCCGATTCCTAACTTTTGAAGAGTAATACATCGACATGATGCTATTTCAATAGATATGTTCTCATTATGAAAATCCTTATGAAATATGTGTGTGATTCAGTGTTCCAGATGAGAGTCCGACAGCAGAAGACCGCAGCTCTCCAGCCTCCTCTGAGAACAGCGACTCTGGTCTCTTCCTGCTTAAGAAAGACAGTGAAAGACGAGCCATTCTCTACAAGGTCCTCAATGAAGACCAGGATAAAGTCACGTCCAACCTCATGGAGAACCACATCCAGGTATGTATCATTGTGCACTTGTCTAGTTTTGTGTGTGTTTGTGAATGTGTGTGAATCATACAGTGATAGATGTGTCTTTGTCTTGTAGGGTCAAGAGGAGCTGAAGTTGTCTGTGGATCACATTAAACAGATCATCTGCATCTTGAGAGACTTCATACGTTGCCCTGAACGTCGTGTTATGGCCACCACCATCTCAAAACTCAAACTGGACCTGGACTTCGACAGCACGTCGATCAATCAGATTCAACTTGTTCTGTTCGGCTTTCAAGACTCTGTAAGTGGAGTATAAATAGAAATGTACCTGTTAAACTTTAAAATCTTAAAGAAACACTCAATGTTTTTTTGAAAATAGGCTCAATTTACAAGTCCTCTTGAGGTAATTAAAAAAATAATTATTATTATTTTAACTATTTTTCCAATCTCAAGGTCGAGCAGTAGCGCTTTTAGCTTAGCTTAGCATAGATCATTAAATCGGATTAGACCGTTAGCATCTCTAGAATTTCGATAATTGTCCTATAATTGTTAAACAGCAGTTTAGGCACCATGATGTTATGCAGCACCTCAACATAGTCCCCAACTAGGTAATTCTTCTAATGTGATTGGCACTAATATTAGTGTGCCTGCTGCAGTCATGGTACAGCAGCAAAGTTCCTTGATAATGCCTTGAAATTAGTAACTTTTTATTTTCTATGCTGTTAAACAATGTAACTATTTTAAATTATTGGAACTTTTTGGTCACTTTTTGAGCATGATGCTAATGTCTAATCTGATATATGCTAAGCTAAGCTAACAGAGTTCCTGCCAGACCTGAAGATCGACTGAATGATTAACTCTAGGGGGAAAAAGTGCAGGGTTCCTTTAAAAAACATATGTAAGACACAGTTCGCAATTATTTAAAAGTCTGGGTTAAATAATTGTTTTTAAAAAAGAATTATTATTTATGCAGCAAATTTTTAATTTTGGGCTGAAACTGAATATTCTGCATGCATTTGGCCATATCCCAAATATGACTTATTTTAAACTTTTATGAATGTTGGTCTCTACAGTGGACAGATATTTGGAAGCCATTTTCAACCATTTAAAAAGTAGGACCATAACCATCAAGTGCAGATCTCCTAAAAAGTTTTGTGTATAATTTCATCAAAATAAATGTCTGTATTTATTTTTGCTGTTTTGAGATAATGAATCATAAATCCAATATAGCAGAGGGGTGAGAAAATGCAACAAGTAACTAAGGAATATGTGTTAAATTCTCCCTCCTGTGTTTGCATTGAGTATAAAGACATCTCTGTTTGTGTCTTAGGTGAATAAAGTGTTGAGGAACCACCACATTAAACCACACTGGATGTTTGCCATGGACAACATCATTAGACGGGCTGTGCAGGCAGCTGTTACCATTTTAATTCCAGGTATGTGAGAGAAACACAAAGATTTCCTCCATACAGGTGAATAAAAAAGACATTGTAACTCCTTCTATATCTCTCTGTGTCTTCTAGAGCTTCAGACACATTTCGGTCCCGCATCAGAAAGTGAGGGCGCAGATAAAGACGCAGATGAAGTAGATGAAGAGGACGATGCAGACTTTGGATCAGTAGCACGCACAACACAGGAAGATCAAGTCCTCACGTCTGGAGTCAGCACACTTAGTTCAGTCATATCCCATGATGCTCAGCGGCTACAGCACCCCCTGGGAGCACAGCTCGGACGACTCAAACAGGAAACTAGCAGGTACATAACACAATACCTTTATAAAACATTCATCATTCAGTGTGCAAAATGCATTTTGCCATCCCTTCAAATGGGTGAAGAAGTATGTATATATGTACATATATGACTAGATAGCACACTTCTTTGGCTGGAGAAAAACTGATTGCTTGAAACAGCTTTGTACAGTTGTAAGTTTATAGCTACTCAGGGTAAATAACAAAAGATGATTTAGCATGTTTTAACATGTTACTATTGCTATTGTTTACAACCAGTTTGAAGGACAAAGTAAAAGTTTTTTTATTTAAACCTGAGGCACCTTTCTGTTTAATCCCTAACATGTAACATGTTTTTATCACATAGCTAACATGATTGGCTTGTTGCTAGCAAGTTATTACACTGCTAACAGGTTTCTAGCATGTTTATATATTTTTCTAGCATGAATTAATATGTTCCTTAAACCACACTGAACTGAACTGAACTAAACTGAACTTCAACTCTGAAATCGGGACTTTACTAGAACATGTTAAGCTGCTTTGTCACAATCTACATTGTAAAAAGCACTATTTAAATACACTTGATATGAATTAAATTGCTAGCACGATTTAACACGACTAGTGTGTTTTAGTATGTTGTTAGCATGAATTAGCATATTGTTGACATGTTAAAACATTTTCTTGCTCCTAGAAGGATCTAACACTGCTGACAGGTTTCTTGCATGTTTGCTGTGTTATTGGCAATGAATAAACATGTTGCTATCATGAATTTTCATGTTGTTAGCATGTTTAGTAGAAGTTTAACATTAGCATAATGCTAGCACATTTTAACATGACTAATGTGTTTTAGCATGAATTAGCATGAATTAGCATATTGTTGACATTTTAACATTGTACTTGCTGCTAGAATGATCTAACACTGCTGACAGGTTTCTTGCTCTTGTTTACATGTTAATTGGCATGTATTAATTAACATGTTGCTATCATGAATTTTCATGTTGTTAACATGTTTAGTAGAAATTTAACATGCATATTAGCATAATGCTAGCAAGTTTTTAACAGTTTCATAGGAGGTTTTAAAATCTTTACATTTTAGCTAACGTTTAAGACATGTTAGCACTATTTAACAAGCGTGGCTCATATTTGTTAACAGTTATTATAACCAGAAAGTTAAAAAAGAAGAACTAATTTGAAATCTCTTTTTGTAACAATAGAAATATAATATTATAGAAATATAACACTTGATATTTTTCTGCATAATAGAATTCTTTAAATAAATTTCTAGTGTGTATTTTATATATTACAAAAACCTATTTAGAGCTTAACGGTTTTGGAAGGTCTTATTTTTGGAGGAACATGTTCTGTCTTGTCTTGCGTGATGGTAGACAACTAAAATGCATGTGTACTCTTTAAATGCTTTTGAGAGACATCGTTCCCATGTTCTGTCGCCCCCTGCAGGCTTCTGGAGGAGCTGGTACAAAAGGAGAGAGAATATCAGCTGGTTCTGAGACAAACTCTCCAACAGCGAGTACACGACATCGAGCTTATCAGGATCAGACAGCAGCCTGCTGCAGGTTAGCAAACAAAACATAACACTCACTTATTATGCAACTGTATATCTATTATTAGCTCAGCATACAGACCTGCCAATGCTTTCAGTCAATAGAGAAAGTGTCAAATGATTTTGTCCTGACATGTCCTCTGGAGTTGTTTGCAACCAGTTTAAAGGACAAAGCAAATACTAGTTTTTTATTTAAACCAGAGGCACCATTGTGTTTAACCCCTATAGGCAACTTTATAAAATAGTGCATATGATTTAATGAAAAAGTAAAACTCTTCAATTATAACCATAACATTTTTAGCATGCTTTGGCTCCGTGCATAAGCCCAACAGCACTTGCCACTGCCAAAGTATTTCAGATGGCAATCAGTTAAGGCAGGGTTTACTTTTAACAGGAGCTGCGAGGTGAAGCCATAATTTTTAGTATGTCACTTTTAATGCTTGACGATTAAAGGAAAGATTTAACAAACTTACTGTAGCATGAACATAAAATAAATGTTTAGCAGGAATAATAACTGAAAGCTTTTTAGGGTTGCAAGCAAAATAGGTGGTAAATGATAAATAGTTTAGAAAACAATGTAAGAATGCAATACATGCTTTTATTTTGTTTATATATTACATTTTTCAAGGCAATACCATGTGTTCAGTTTACAGGGAACAAAAGAGCTTGACATATAATATGTATATATAGAGCTAAGATTGATCAAATAGACAATGATATTGTTTGTGTCATTCCATTATTATTATTACATTCATAATGACTTCAATAATAATGTATTATAATTATTCATTACTGTTAATTAGTATATTTATGCCTTATTTAAGCCTATTCTGTTATTCTTCACATGATATTGCTGTTATGTTATTATAGCATCTCTGCGTTTTACTGTGATTGTGAGAAGATTTTAAGTGGATACACCACAGGTCTAGAAGCACTGCACCAATGCACCAATGCGCTTTGTCCCACAACGTGTCTTTAAAATATGAACATTTATTTTAACACACTATTTTCCAACATAGTCTCATTCTGAAAACATAGCCCTATATATATTTCTGGAGATCGCAAATTATGTAGCCAGAAGTATGTATGGCTGCATTTCATCTTTAAAACAAACGCTATAGGGCGGTATGATGCCATTCCTTTTCGTGCTTACCAGCTGACCGCTTAGCTCAGTATGGACAGCTTTCCTGCTGTTACCAGTTTGTCCAGTTAGCTCGCCATGTACATCAGCAGACTTGAGATGCAGGGAGGAGTTGACCACGACGACAGGGTTTGAGTTCGGCAAAGAACGGTTCCAGAAAGCGGGTAAAATAAACAAGTAAATAACAGGGTGAGAATGTGGTAAAATCTGAAAATGTGGTAAAAATCAGGATTGCTTTTTAAAACTGTTGGTTGGATATAGGGAAGTGGGTGGGCAGGTAAATCAGTGCTTTTGAAAACACTATTGGTTGGGTTTAGGGAAGAAGGAGGGTGGGACAGTCAATCGGTCAGTCAGTCAGTCATTCAGTCAGTCGACATTGGCCTTTGGTGGATTTACGTGAGAACAGCAGGCACAAATGGCGTACACAGCGGCCTCTGGTGCAAAAAAACATACCTCCTGGGACGTATTTGCCACTCTCGAGAATTGTATATATTGGTACGTTTTCAGAATGAGCCTTGGTTGGTATTTTCTAATGGATGTACAGTACAGTGCACAGCTGCTGCCCCTCACAGAATTTACAATTAAACAAAAATTTCAAGTGATTTTACAGTTAAACAATGAAATTGATCCATATGACTGTTTCACAGATTATATTCTGAGTATAAACTAGTGTAATATAAAAGTATTACACTATCAATGCTGTTGGTGATAAACTCACACCAGCACTTCACCAGACGTTTTTCAGCTGGCTTTAAAAGGATTATTGTCAATATTCATCTTGTCAAGTATACAAGTATATGTCAAGGATATCGTAACATGTTGCTTGAGTCGTCTTTTCATTGGATTCTTACTCAACCCCTATTTTAACATTCAATATCCTTTATAAATCCTTACACCTTAAGAAACCGTAGCAGACAAGAATTAAAAATATCAGTTGTAAGGTGTTTAATAATTGCAGAAACTGTGCAAAGATTCAAATAACAATAACAATGAGGGCCAGATTTTAATTTAACAAAAATCTGGTTGTCTTAGCAAGTGCTAACTGCTAATATTGTTGCTATGTTTAAATAAATGTCTTTTTTTTTAAAAGAATGAATGATTTTATTTACATTTAAGTGCATAAAAAACTCAAATTTTTGCTTTTGTGTGATCAAGTCTGTCATCTGCCAAAACCAACAGATAGGAGAAAAATATTTTGAAGAATATTAGAAACTGCTAACCATTGGCATCCATTGTAGGAAAACAAATACTATAGAAGTTAACGGTTACCAATTTCCAGCATTTCTCTAAATATCTTCTTTTGTGTTCAACAGAAGAAAGAAACCCAGACAGGTTTGTGACAAGTGAAGGGTGAACTGTTAATTAATTACCTCAGGTTTACCTCAGGTTTTCTCAAGATATCTGTCAATAGTTTTTTTTTATCATCAAACTGGTTTCCAAACTAGAGTGACCTCTCATAAATCTTTAGTGACCCCGCGGGTCGCGACCCCATTGGGAAGCACTGGTCTGGATCACTTAAAACTACATGCTTCTTTTTTTGCCCTCAGCGGAGATGCCCACTGCACCCTCTGTATTTCACGTTACTACACAACCCGAGCCTGACAAAAAGCTGACAGATTGGCTGAAGGAGCAGGGAGCGAACAGCGAGACGATAGACAAGGTGAAAGATTTACCACACCTACCCCTACTCTGTGTAGTATCTTTCTCACGCTGTGAAAATGACTCACTGCTTTACGTTTTCTCTGATAAACGAACAAACCCCTCATGCCAAGTGCTTGTGGTTTTTTTTGTCTGTGACAGTTTGTTGCAGAAGATTATTCACTCAGCGACGTTCTCTGCGATATTACTAAAGAAGATCTTCGATGCCTGAGGCTTAGGTGAGAGATTCAGCAGGAAATTCTTTAAGCTGGGATTGAATTTGCACACTTGTTTGTTGCATGAACTCGGCTTAAGGTGAAAGGTCATGGAATTAGGTCATGTAATGAAATAATGTGTATAGAGTAAAATTATATATATATGTATATATATATATATATATATACATTTCTGGACGTTTATCATGCTAAGCAAGATTACTATCATTCTGTTACTATATATACTAACTATATATGCCTATATATGCCTTCCAGACTACTTTATCAGTGGTAGGCTGCAAGGGCCAGCAAAGCCTTCTCTGCTGGCAAAAACACAGACCAAACATCAGAATCACTTATTTATTTTTAATACATTTTCTTTCATTTCATTTCTTTCAATTTCAATTTGGCTTAGTCCCTTCATTAATCTGGGGTCGCCACAGCAGAATGAACCCATCAACCCATCACTGGGAAATAATACATTTTTCTATAAATGTTTATTAAAATATTTCCTATAGTCTTTTCTCTTGGTTATGCTGCTTCCAGTAGTGTATTTTTATATTAGAGTTTTTAACTAATCATATTTCATCAGCAAGCGTCTCTAGCACAAAATAAATGTCATGAACCTATTGCTTTAAGCAATCAGATGTCGAGTACACCAGGGCCATCTAGCTGGCATGCGACAACTTCAGCATTTTATTGTCCTTTAATTGGATGTTCAATCAGCAGCATCACTGTAAATAAGTTTTATTTTCACAGTATTATTCAGTGCATTCTGGAAAACAGTCAGCAACTTTGCATGTCAAAACTGTTGAAGATAAACTTAGTCCTAGCCTACACTATAAAAATGCAGGGTTCCACAGAATTCATTCATGTTGTCCTAACACAAATTGATTGTGGTAACTTAAAATTTAAGTGGATTTAGCTTAAAATGATTAAGTTCATTCATTCATTCATTCAATCATTTTCATTTCGGCTTAGTCCCTTTAAAATGATTAAGTTTCCCCCAAAATATCTCAAGAATTGTGTTGTTTTGAGCATGATAGCTTCATTTTACATTTACATTTAGTCATTCGGCAGACGTGACTTACAATTGTACAATTGAGGAGAGTACACACAGGGAGTGCTAATTATGCTAATAATGCAGGAAGTGCTAATTATGCTAGTGCTAATAATTTTCATGTTTGACTTTTTTTTTTATCACAGTCTGTGGTGTGTCCTGATTTTATTTGCAAGACATAATGCCACAATTAACTTTACATAAGAATATGTCAGTTCCCTTAGTCAAATTGTAACCTATTAATTGGGGTTTTCCTCTGGCCGCAATGCTGCTGGGAGAGGCAGACCGGTGTTTTTCGGTTTCTGGTCTAGGATTTTCGTTTTCACTGGGTGGAGTTTTTGTGAACATTTAAGAGTTTGCATTTACAGGTAATTGACATAATAATTTAGGTGTATTTAGGACTCTAAGCCCGGAAGGACACTTTAACTCCTGTTATTCCCCTTGTCAGAGAGAGAGTATGAGAGAGGTCCACGTGCAGTGTATAGCCTGTCCTCAAATCATTTGAAAGTGCAGAGATGGAGTGGTGGAGGGATACTAAAGATCGAGAGAGTTAATGGGGTAGGACATACCTGATTATTTATATGGGCTTGTTCTAGTGCTGGTTAGATAATTATATGATGATGATGATGTCAATGATGATTAGCCTGTTAATGATCTTCTCTTCTCGAAATTTGTTTATAAAACTTCACTTCATGAGCTTCCGTCACATGCGCGTGAAACTGAAAATGCCAATTGTCAGTCAAAACATCCAAAGAATTTTTAAGAAAAGGTGTTTAGATGAGTAGTTATTAATGCAGAAATGTATCCGTCTGGTTTTGACACTTTGTCATTTTTAATGTTATGATAAAGATTTAGATTTAAGATTATGCAGGTTATTCTGGATTATCATTTGGAAGATAGGAGTGAAATATTTTACATCACAGTATTCAGGTACAGAAATTAAATAATCAAATGTAAAATATGTCCATCACTGGAAAACACCCATACACCCTCATTCACACACATACTTATTCATTCATTCATTCACTTTCTTTTCGGCTTAGTCCCTTTATTAATCTGGGGTCGCCACAGCGGAATGAACCGCCAATTTATCCAGCATATGTTTTACACAGCGGATACCCTTTCAGCTGCAACCCATCACTGGGAAACATCCATGCACACTCATTCACACACACACATACACTACAGACAATTTAGCCTACCCAATTCACCTATACCACATGTCTTTGGACTTGTGGGGGAAACCGGAGCACCCGGAGGAAACCCACGCCAACACAGGGAGAAAATGCAAACTCCACACAGAAATGCCAACTGACCCAGCCGATGTTCGAACTGCACCACAACGCCACCACTATGCTCATTTTTCACTTCATAAAGTCAAAAATTCCATATTGATCATATTTGGAATGGTCATGAATATTAATGAGCTCTGCTTTGACACAGCTTAATGCTCTCTCTCTCTCTCTCTCTCTCTCTCTCTCTCTCTCACACACACACACACACACACAGCATGATGTACTCTGAAATAAAAGTGTGCAAAATATTTTAACAAATTAAGTACATTAAAAATTTATTTTTGCTCCTTGTTCAAACTACCTATTTAAAATGAGCTGAAATTGTCAGGGTTCGTGGTCAGGAAAGATGAAGCGAGGACCCAAATGCAAATGACCAAGGAATTTAGTTGTATAAAAGAAACAAAAAACAACTGAAACAACCCTGTGAGGGGAAAACACAGCAACAAAATGACATGACTTGACTTGACTTGACTCGATTTGGTTTGGCTTGGCTTGACTTGACTTGACTTGGCTAGACAGACACAGAATCAACGACGGCAGACCAGCCCAGGACAGAACACACTAGAACAAATAGGGAAGACAAACCAATGAACAGACAGGTGGACAGGTCAAAATACTAATTACAAACAGGATAACAAGGTGGGTGGGACAAGACGCTAGACAAAACACATGGTACAAAAACAACACAAGCCATGTGCTCACATAAATAAAGGACTAAAGCATGCAGCCAATGAGAGAACTCATTAACTGCGCGTTCACATGAGACAAAGCACGCGGCATGTAAACATGCACCACATGCTAAACACAACACCAATAGAAGACTGGATGCAAGACAGGAGTACACGATAATTGAAAACACTCACCGTGCACTCACATATTTCAATGTGCATGTTTCATCCCAGCATTCCCGCATCAAGCGGGAACGCACATGGCCTGAGCACGGTGACGACGGCACTCATACAGAGACACACAATGACAGAAAATGAGTGCTTGAGCCGAGAAAGCTTGAGCTGAGCACAACTTACAGGACAAGACAGGACTAGTGTCTGGACTCTGCCACCAAAACATCAATTTACAAGACCGGAGAGGCAGAACCCTGACAGAAACAACACAATTCTTGAGATTTTTTTTGGGGACAACTTAATTGTTTTAGGTTTAAGCCACTTAAATTTGTTAAGTTAACTAAATCGATTTACACTGTAAATCGATTTGTATTGGGACAACATGAAGGAATTAAGTTAACGTGTAGTTTTTACAAAATTAAATGAATTGTACATAAAACAATTAAGTTGTCCCAGAAAAAAAATCAAGAATTGTGTTGTTTCAGCTCAATTTAAATAAGTAGTTTGAACAAACAGCTAATGTCTGTGTTCTTGGGACAACATGATGTTATCGTGCAGAACCTGAATTTTTTTACAGTCTAGATGCCTTGTTAAATCTTTTAAACTTATGTGGTGGAGAGGTTTATTTGACTTAGATTGAGTGAGTGAGTTATCAAATATAAATCACCAGAATAACCAGTTTTGCTCCCGAGTTGTGTTGTGGCTAAAAATATAATTAGACAATAGAGACTACAATAGCTATAAAGTAAATCTAAACACAGCCCGAAATGAATATCCATCTCTGCATAAACATTCATTCATTAATTTTCTTTTCGGCTTAGTCCCTTTATTAATCTGGGGTCGCCACAGCGGAATGAACCGCCAACTTATCCAGCATATGTTTTTACACAGCGGATGCCCTTGCAACTGATCACTGGGAAACATGCACACACACTCATTCACACTCATACACTACAGACAATTTAGCTTACCCAATTCACCTGTACCGCATGTCTTTGGAATTGTGGGGGAAACCGGAGCACCCGGAGGAAACCCACACCAACACGGGGAGAACACGCAAACTCCACACATAAATGCTAACTGATCAAGCCGAGGCTCGAACCAGCGACCTTCTTGCTGTGAGGCGATCGTGCTATACACTGCGCCACCGTGAGGCCCTCTGCATAAACAGATGACATTTAATCAAGTGTATTGCTATTATTTAGGGAAATCGCAGTAAGAGCTGATCATGATGCTTAAATGTGTATTAACCTCAATACTTTTGTGATTTTACAAAAAAATAGAAATCTTTTGAAACATTATAAATAAAGAAGGTCGCTGGTTCAAGCCTCAGCTGGGTCAGTTGGCATTTCTGTGTGGAATTTTGCATGTTTTCCCCGTGTTCACGTGAATTGGGTAAGCTAAATTGTCCATAGTGTGAATGAGTGTGTTTGGGTGTTTCCCAGTGATGGGTTGCAGCTGGAAGGGCATCCGCTGCATAAAACATGTGCTGGATAAGTTGGCGGTTCATTCCGCTGTGGCGACCCCACAATAATAAAGGGACTAAGCCGAAAAGAAAATGAATGAATAAATGAATGAACATTATAAATATAATTTATGTCAGTGTTGATTATTTCAATGCTCCCTTGCTGAATGAAATTTATTTCCTTTTTTAATATTCATTCATTCATTTTCTTTTCGGCTTAGTCCCTTTATTCATCAGGGGTCGCCACAGCGGAATGAACCGCCAACTTATCCAGCAAATGTTTTACGTAGCGGATGCCCTTCCAGCTGCAACCCATCACTGGGAAACATCCATACACACTCATACACTACGGACAATTTAGCTTACCCAATTCACCTATACTGCATGTCTTTGGACTTGTGGGGGAAACCGGAGCACCCGGAGGAAACCCACGCAAACACGGGGAGAACATGCAAACTCCACACAGAAACGCCAACTGACCCAGCCGGGGCTCGAACCAGTGACCTTCTTGCTGTGAGGCGATTGTGCTACCCACTGCACCACTGTGCTGCCCTTTTTTAATATTATTATTATTCAATCATTTGAATTAATTTCTATAATATTTTTTTTTTATTTGAATAATACCAAGCCAGAACGTTTGATTGGTAGCTTACTGTATATCACAGTATTTAAGGTTTTAAATGCATTTTTGTGGCACTAACAAAAAGGTAAAGCGTTACCGACTCCAAACATTTGAAAGCAAGGATATATAAATATCTGACTTATTGCACTGATTTAAAATACCTTTCATGTTTTTGAAATAAAAATGTATTGTATGATATAAATGTTTTTATAGATAATTGCAGAATTCATTTAAATGTTGTGGTGTGCACTACACAGGGGTGGAGTGCTGTGTCGTATCTGGAAAGCCATTCAGAGACACCGCAACAAAGGACTTCGAAAGGTCAAAAACGACGAGGGAAATTCAGAGGGATGAACTCAACAGGAAGTGGTTGATAATGAACACCCGAGCCTGCAAAATACATCCTCCTAAAATGAGAGAGCATCCCAAATCCCTTCATTTCATCATGCTCTGCCCTGATTAACATGTTTATTTGTCTTTCAGCTATGACCTAATGTTTTTGTGTTATTTTAGTATATGTAACTCTCTCCAGGATTTCCATCTTATTTCCATGCAGTTTAAATAAGAAAACCAAAAGGGATGCAAAACGGCTCTATCCAGGAAAGACCGTTCTTTCCGCTTTGTACACTTCCGCGCTGAGAGGATTGGCCTTTTCCAATTGACCTGGGAACGGCGTTACCTACTTCACGTGGGACTTCAGATCATGCCATTTTAAATGACAGAAAACCTATTTAGATTTCTGTATATATTAGCATTACAAGTCTGGAAAAAGTGTATTATAAAAGAGTTTTGGATGGACTGTCTTGACAAAATGACCACAGACCTCTTGGACCAGGGCTGAAGAGCCTCTTTTAATAAGTTTGAATGTAATTACCCTTTTACTGTGCGTAGCTAAATAACATGTGCCTTAACTGTAACTTGAGTAGCTCTGGCACATTTTTTTCTAAAAATGTGTGCAAGACCAGTCTTGCAGAAAGTAAACCATGCGGTTTACCAAAACATCAGGCCACTTTCCGCAAACATGTATCTGCTTTCTTTTTAAGGAAGCAGCCTTTTGAATGTGCCATTTTTTGAAGTTTGAATAGAAGATACAATGAATCAACCTGCCAACCAAGAAGTGATCGGCACAGATAATTGTTTGTTGAACTTTTCTTTGATTTCCCAGCTGCCGTGTTTAAATGTTGAAGCAAGAAATGTTGATGCGTTTCGGTGGAACGGTTGCACTTTGAGGTGCATTGTTCTGTCTAAGCTATTTCTGTTATTTACGAACTGATGTGTCCATGATGAACATGACTAAACGCAGGTGTAAACTGGATATTCAGGCTGTGGCTGAAACAAAATGCCAACTTTCATTAGCTGGATTGCAAAACACTGCAGGTGAGGAAAGTGGAAATGTTTTTACAGCCTTGAGCTACCGTCATGGCTAATAGCAACAAATTGTTTTTCAGATGAATTGTCGCATCATTTGTTAAAAAGTAAGTCATTCGAAGAGCTCCAGATATCTGGCGTAGTGGACGCTATGGAAAATGTTGCAGTCGATGGGAACACAACGAAATGACGTGCATTTACGTTCAGTACATGTAATCAAGTTATTTTTAAAAGACTTTAAAATGTTTTTTAAGGACCTAAATTGTTGTAGCATTTCCTGTCGCGCATCATGTAACCTTTAGGCATTTGTATTGTTTTGTCATTGAGCTTTTTCCTTTGAGTTGCAATGTTTTATATTTTGATAGATATGATTTCAACTGAAGGTCAACTGAATCATACACATTTTATGTGTTTCGCAAATGTATTAAAGGGATAGTTTAGCTCTAAATGTAAATTCTGTCATCATTTACTCACCTTTTACTTGTTTTAAACCTTTAGGAGTTTCTTTCCTCTGTTAAACACAAAAGAATATATTTTTAAGAAAGCTGTAACCAATGACTTGCATAATATTTCTTTTTGCTACTATGCACATCAATTCATTTTACCAAAATATCTTCGTTTATATTCAATAGAAGAGAGAAACTCATAAACGTTTGGAACCGCTTGAGCAGTGTTTCTCAACCACATTTCTGGAGGACTACCATACCAGCTCTGCACATTTTCCATGTGTCCTAAACCAAACACATTCAGATCATCAGTTTATTAACAGAGACCGAAAGACCTGTAATGAGTATGACTAACAAAGGAGGCATCCAAAACAGGCAGTGTTGGTGGTCCTCCAGGAATGTGGTTGAGAAACACTGCACTTAAGGGTGATTAACTTTCTTATTTCGTGTGAACTATCCCTTTAAGAGTCAATTGCTCTCTGAAAACATCAGATGTTGGACAAGGAATCACATTTCGATTCCCAATCAAAACATTAGATAATAAAAATGAAGTTGGCAGCACAGCTATTCATTGGCAGTAGACAACAAAAAATGTGGTTCATTGCATCCTGGTTCTGTTGTTTATTTCGTTTTTTTCCCATACAGACCAACAAATAAACAATCATGTCCACACTTTTTAAAATCACATCTTGTACAAAATTAAAATCAAGGTCCATTACTGTGCTCTTGTAGTGCAGTTTTTGTAAATGTGTGAACTTTGCTATCTGAACCTCCGTATCCACTAAACAAGCCTCTGAAAAGATTGGAACTCTGGTGTGTGTGTTCATGACTCTAATACGAACACAGCTTGGACCAAGGGGATTAAACAAATCCAAACAGGACATGATGTCACAAGATGCGACAATAAAAAGGACACAATAAACCAACATGCCTGTTTTTTTTGTCACGTGATTTCAAAGTGGAAAATTGGACATTTCAAATCAATTCAACCATCAGAAACCCATTTCCTTGCATCAGGCCTTCATTTATGTGAAAGAATTGCCCTGGCGTTGTTTTGACGATACATCCCACACGGAAAGAACCTAGGTTTTGATATAGTTTTTATATTTTATATATAT
>CAIGQW010001174.1:967008-989952 GCA_903798125.1 Danio choprae
TGTGTGTGTGTGTGTGTGTGTGTGTGTGTGTGTGTGTGTGTGTGTGTTATTTTTAATTGATTGATACACAATAATAATAATAATATAAAATTCAAATATAGGACAAAATAAGAAAAAAAATATGATTATTTGTTCATATTATTAAAGTCTGTTAATGCATAAAACATTTTCAGTTCAGCAGTAAATAAACGTTGTTCACCTTGATTTTATAGACAAAAAGTCCAGTGATTATGTCGTCTCTGTGCTGGAATTCATGATATTTGTGTCATTTCAGCTTCCACACCGAGAAAGGAAGATCAATCTGCGCTGATCCATCACAAACTTGGACACAAGAACGAGTCAAATGCCTAAAGTAAGAGAAGGTTTATCAGCTATCATCATTAATAAATGCCGTCTTACCACATTTTGTGCTCTTTAAATACATAAAATATTCATGTAAAACGGTTCTATCCCCTTTAGGATTAAGGCAGAAAGAATGAAGACGACCAGCGTTTTGACCAGTATGTTTTAAGGCAAAAGCTGCAGAGGCTTTTAAGAGATCTTTATTATTACTTTATTAAGATAATATATTCTTTATATCGGCATTATGTACTTGCACTACTTGTATAGTAAGAATTTGTTTCGTTTTAAGAAGTGTTTTTATTTGACAACAAATATTACTAATTACTAGTTCAGTTCATGTTTTTTACTAATCCAAATACTATTTATTCATTCATTCATTTTCTTTTCGGCTTAGTCCCTTTATTAATCTGGGGTCGCCACAGCGGAACGAACCGCCAACTTATCCAGCATATGTTTTACGCAGCGGATGCCCTTCCAGCTGCAACCCATCACTGGGAAACATCCATACACACTCATTCACACTAATACACTACAGACAATTTAGCTTACCCAATTCACCTATACCACGTTTTTTGGACTTGTGGGGGAAACCGGAGCACCCGGAGGAAACCCACGCCAACACAGGGAGAACATGCAAACTCCACACAGAAATGCCAACCGACCCAGCCGGGGCTCGAACCAGCAACCTTCTTGCTGTGAGGCGATTGTGCTACCCACGGCGCCACCGTGCTGCCCCCAAATACTATTTAAATGTTTCTTATATTCCTAAAATGTTACATATATAAGACCTACATATTTAAAGGAATTCATTTTGTTCGATTCTGCCATTAACAAATAGTGTGAAATCGTGTAGTGAAATAGTTTTGGTCTTTATTTTTGGTAAATATACTGTATGACCACTTTTGGTTAGTCAGTGCTGCCCTCTTCTGTTTAAAACATGGCAGTATATGACAGTAGGAATTTTTTTCCACTTGAATGACATTAAATAAACAATTATGCAGCTGTGTAAATACATTGGTGTTGTTTTCTGTTACATTTGACTTATATGTTTTATCAGATTTTTCAATAAAAGTCTTCAATTTCACTGCATTTTTTTGGTAATCTCTTCACAGATCAATACAAATATAGAGATTTTAGCTCTAACTACCAGTGTTAAACTTTGTTGATTTTTTTGGACATGCAAAACATTTTTGAGCTCACTCAGAACTTTGCAATGCAGTCTCTAACTGAGCAGCTATCGAATTAATTTCACATTTACATCACTCCAGATTGACATAGGCAATCATTTTTCTCCCTGGTGGTCATTTTAAATGTTTTGCATACCAGTTGTTGTTTTTTTTTGTTACGCTGAATATGTTGGCTGTTGTGTACTGACCTCATTTCATTAGTGTTATAAATGGTTGAAAAGTGGTTGTCTCCAGGTTGTCAAGATTGCCAATTTGTGAACATCCAAATAAGTAGATTTGCAGCTTATTATTTTTCTTCATTAATAATGTCTAGAAGGCAGTTCTCAGTCAGACATTGGACATTTAGGTCTAGGAGTTGATTCCAAAAAGAGTAGGTTTTATTATTATTATTATTATTTTGTAAGCAATAGCACTGTACTCTTAACAAACATTTCACCTGATTGAAAACATTTAATCTGATTGACAGATGAACTGCATACTCGTATTTTATAATTTAGTCTTGTTTTAACAGTTTCCTTTTCATATGCATTTTACAGACTCTGTTTATATCTTCATTTTAATATTCAGTTTTTTTATTATTATTATTTTTTTTTTTTAGCTTTTTACTACTGGGCATCTTACATACGTGACACTGGATGACTAAACCAATCTCACATGTATATTTTTAGCAATAGCCAAAAAACCATTGTATGGGTCAAAATTATAGAATTTTCTTTTAAGCCAAAAATCATTTGAATATCATGTTCCATGAAGATATTTTGTAAATTGCCTACCGTAAAACATAATTTTTGAATAATAATATGCATTACTATACTTCACTTAGACAGTTTTATAGGTGATAGTCTCAATATTTAGATTTTTTAACCCATGATTCTAGATTTTCAAATTATAGCCAAATATTGTTCCATCCTAAAATGATTTTTTGTTGTTGTTGTTGTTGTTTTATTTAATGTCTATCCAATCAGAGCTATAGAAATGTAAAAAGGCTCATTTCATGAGATTATACAATTTATTTAAATAAAAAAATAACAGATACAATAGTGAGGAATTGACTCTCATTATCAAGTTCAGGGACTCCAGACCCATGTATCAGAATCGAAACTGATTCCAGAAATTTTGAGAAGAATCGAAGAACAAGAATCAAGCAGGTCTCATTCAGGGCAGATTGAGATCAAGCATGTGGCTTCTAAAACTTGTATTTTGCTGCATGTATTGCGAGAAAGTGCGATATACAAAAAATATGCTAAGAATTGTCTGTATCTATGAATGACACAAATTTTACTTGTTCTGTAAAATATCCCTTACTAATGTCTGATTAGGTAACAGCTTTATATTTTACATTAATTAATGTACAAGTTCTGAATTACAAATCACAAAAAAAAACAGATTTTAGGAAAGAAAGTGTATTGCTTAATTCAGCATTTAGCTAGAATTGGCAGAACTCAAAATGTTTTTGTACTTGGCCTCACTAATAGTTCTGTAGGACAGTGATCATATACTGTGATGAGGAATCTGATAATAGTCCACATTTACTCAAGTATGAATATTCAAACTGGAATCAGAATTGAAGGCCAAAGCCTAAGTGTGATTGTATAAGTTCTTTATACATGACCAAACCAGATTTCAAACGACTAAAAATGTCAATTAAAGTCACTTTTTAACATCAAATGTTGCCAGAGCAAACGTCAAGATCTCAGATTGGAAAGCAAATACTGGAAAACAGCTACAGAGAACTGTTGATTGACAGATATTTTTTACATTGAAGTGTATCTATGATTACGCAGTCATTGCATGTGAGTGAAAAAATACAGGGAATTTGATCCCTTCCTCATTCCCCAACAGCATTTCTGTGGGGGGGTTTTTCTAAAAAGAAAACTTCATTGACCTGAAGCACTCAAATATTTGTAACCCCTTTACAATAATTGACATAGGTGAGTTTTAAAGGGATAGGTCACCCAAAAATGAAAATTCTGTCATTATTTACTCATCATTTAATTGTTTCATACATTTACGAGTTTCTTTCACCTGTTGAACACAAAAGAAGATATTTTGAAAAATGTTGCAAACCTGTAACCATTGACTTAGTATTTGTTTTTTCTACTAAGAAAGTCGAAGGTTACAGGTTTTCAGCTTTCATCAAAATATCTTCTTTTGTGTTTAACAGAATAAAGAAAGCACTTGACAGTGAGTGAATAGTGAGTAAATATTCATTTTTGGGTGAACTATCCCTTTAAATTAAATATTAATAGCCAATTACTTGATTATTAACTATTGGTTGCACTTTTAAAAATACACTTTTAGAATACTTTTAAAGTATTCTTCTTACAGGGTTAAATAAACTACTGAGAATATTAATTAGTTACATGTACTTACAATATGGTTATAGGTTTAGAATGCAAATTAGGTTTAGATGTACTTGTAATTATGCAGAATTAATTGTAATTACTATGAAGTACATGCTAAGTATACAAGTATTATGTATATACAAGTATTATACTTTAGGCACCTTTAACTGCTGTGTACCTGCATTAAAATGCATTGCTGGGGTAATGAATTGTCGAATTAGGCTGACCAGGGTATTTACAGGTGCAAAAAACACTTTATTAATGTAAACTCGTGTGGATGCATCATTTACAGCTTTTTAAGCTTTTTTAACACATCTTACTGCAAATAGAGAAAATACAAAGCACACAAATATGCACAGAATCTATGGTAATCTGAAACTCAATGTAAAATGGAGGATCGGTGCAGTGGTTTTCACACACATGACTAATAACAAAAACAATGGGGTTTTATTCACCATTTCCTGCCTAGCCACTTATTTTGTTACACCGCCAAATGTCATCTTTCATTTCAATTTGTACCTTCAACACAGATAGCAAAGGTAAGTTTGCACTTATCTGGTTGAATGTGAGTTATGAATATATAGGTCAAGCAGTGTGCAAATTACACAGATTTTTGGCTGTCACTTTTATAGTGGTGGTCAAGATTTATGTTTGTAATGTTTTTGAAGCTTTCTATGTTCAACAAGCCTGCATTCATTCATTTTCTTTTCGGCTTAGTCCCTTTATTAATCTGGGGTCGCCACAACGGAATGAACCGACAACTTATCCAGCATGTGTTTTACGCAGCGGATGCCCTTCCAGCTGCAACCCATCTCTGGGAAACATCCACACACACTCATTCACACACATACACTACGGACAATTTAGCTTACCCAATTCACCTGTACCGCATGTCTTTGGACTTGTGGGGGAAACCGGAGCACCCGGAGGAAACCCACGCAAACACGGGGAGAACGTGCAAACTCCACACAGAAATGCCAACTGACCCACCCGAGGCTCGAACCACCGACCTTCTTGCTGTGAGGCGATCATGCTAGTCACTGCGCCACCGTGCAGCCCAAGCCTGCATTTATTTGATTTGGTAATAGCCTACTATGAAATAGCATTATATTAAAAAAAACAAAAAAAAAACATCAATTTATTTTAGTATATTTTAACATTCATTTGATGCAAAGCAAAATTTTCATCTGCCATTACTCAAGAAATGCTGCTTTGTGAAAACTTTTTTTCGAAGTTGCAGGAAACAAATATTTAACCATTTTTGTTTATACAGGATGTATTAAATACTGTACATTCAGGTGACATCAAAGACATTGTGAAAACCTGCAGTTTTCTCTGAGGAAGAAAGCGTTAACAAGTGAATAATAATATATACACACAACATGCATCATTCACACACTATTGAAAAGACTATTGAAAGTCATCTGTTTATTTATATGTGTTCCAGTAAAATGCTAATATTTATTTCATTCTATAAAGGTCTGAAATGTCTAAAATTTGAGCATTTTTTTCTCAGAAAATAACAGTTGGTGGGAATGACCCAGAATTGGTTGTGAATGATTCCAAGATTTTTTTAATTCCTCTGAAGTTATAATATTGTAATTTCATTAAATGTTAATAAATTAGTAATTAAATGGCAACACATTAGTATTTACATTTCTTTACATTTCAAGTTTTCCCCAAAAAGATCTACAACATTTTGGGGTAGTAAGACTAAATTATCCAGAAATATTTGTTGAAATCAGCATAATTGGCACACTTAACTTAATTGGTAAACTGTGTATTCACCAATAATTAATATGTTCTACTAAGACAATTCGAGTACATATAGTTTTAAACAAGTGCTCACAGTTTCTTGTATAATATTTAAAGGAATATGGTCATTTGTTTGTTTGTTTTTTATTATTTTGAGATTTAAAAATGATCAGAACCCTTTTATTCTAATAATGACAGTGCATTTGGTAAAGAGGGACACATTTTCACCGTGGATGCAGTTTCATACAAAGAATTTCATACAAATCATCCAAATTTCAACAGAAAGTTTCAAAATGTAAAATAAAAAACAGACACACATCAGATGTCAATGATAAAATTCATAGACAATTATCAACAGGAGGCTAAACAAATGAAATCATTAAAACTGAATACTGGAGCAGTATAAGGCTGTGTTTAAAATTGCATGTGTGTTTCTACTGTACAGTATATTATATGTTGTAGCCTTAAATCTTAAATGTGTGAACTAGAAATGTGCTCATCATTGCATAGAATTCAGTAATAACACTAACATATAGTAACACTGTTTGTACAGTACAGAATGAGAATTTAAACCTTAAAAATGTAGCATAAATAAAGTAATATATGGACCTTTACCATGTGCTTTCTCAGAATTTTCTGCACTTAATTAGTGAACACACCCACATGGTTAATATTACAACACTTTAGGACCACCCATCAATATTTTTCCTTACAGTAAACTGACATACAACTTTTGATCGAAATAGTATTATTCATTCATTCATTTTCTTTTCGGCTTAGTCCCTTTATTAATCTGGGGTCGCCACAGCGGAATGAACCGCCTGAAATAGTATTATTTTATTAATATTCAACTTGTATACAAATAAGTATACAATTATAAGACCTCAACAGAAATATTGTACAATGTACTACAGGTACAAAAAATGTCTATTGTGTCTCCACAGATCTCATGGAGTCACAATCTACATTGGATACAGATAACCAAATCTCATTTACTTTAACATGTTTTGAATCTCCATCCGGGTGCCGCAGTGGGTAGCACAATCGCCTCACAGCAAGAAAGTCGCTGGTTTGAGCCTCGGCTGGGTCAGTTGGCATTTCTGTGTGGAGTTTGCATGTTCTCCCCGTGTTTGCGTGGGTTTCCTCCGGGTGCTCCGGTTTCCCCCACAAGTCCAAAGACATGCGGTATAGGTGAATTGGGTAAGCTAAATTGTCCGTAGTGTATGTGTGAGAATGAGTGTGCAGCTGGAAACATATGCTGGATAAGTTGGCGGTTCATTCCGCTGTGGCGACCCCAGATTAATAAAGGGACTAAGCCGAAAAGAGAATGAATGAATGAAACTCCATCCACTAAATTTCTCGCTTCAGTCAGTGTATTGCAGGGCTCCAGGCTAACAGTTTAGAGTTGGAGCCATGGGCCTTAATTTGGTGGCACCAACAAACAAACAAACATTAAATGATGTCCAAATATGTTTAAGGAGCTTATAAATTGATTTAAAACTATAGGCAGGTTTGAAAAAAATGATCCATATAAATATTTTTTATGTCCATAAAAACTACATCTACGAATGGTCTATCACATAAACATTATAATAATTATAATCTATTATAATGTCTAAGGTCTGTCACACACACTTGCATCGTCGCATTTCGCTCCGCTGGAAGTGACGTTGAGGAGATGTGCGCGCGCATCTACGTGCAGTTTTTCACCGGTAGTGTGGCGGTCTTCAAGCGTGGGTAACACTAAAGCCCTTCATTCGCCTTCACAAGTTTCTGACAGCTAAACACAGACACCAATCAACAACCACTTAAAGGAGCAGTTATATTATTCTAAAGTAAGTACTTTACGCTTTAATATGCCACTAAGGTTACGTTTAGTATTGTAGAAATGTGCAGGGTGGCCTGCAACGTGACAGCCGACAAGAATGTGTTTCTATTATTATCAGAGAACTTGTTACGTTAGTTGTTGTTTATTAAGATATAGCCTAATTTATTAGAATATTGACAATTTACGGTACTTTTATCACGTGTGTTAATAAATTATCCATGGACAATAACCTTCGCGGAAATGCACTCACTTAAAAAAATGTAAGTGCACTCGATTAACAATAATATTAAGGTCCGGCAAAGCATGACATAATTTGAATTATTGTTGTGCTAAACATAGTTTATTGTTAATTATTTCTGTAGAAAATAATTATTCTGCGCTACCACGTGCGCATGAACAGGAAGTGATTTTCTTGAAGTGACCTTCAAACCTTGAGGGTTCTAATTATTATGTCTTTTATTTATGTCTGCACGTACTATCTATGCTTTTAACATACAGCAAAACTATTTTATTGTGTTAATAGTCTTACATGCTTCATGTAACGTGTAACTTTATTGTAACCTTGAGTTTTGCAATATGTTTTGTTCTCATAGTTTTTCAAGAAGTTGTCTGTAACAACATTTACAATGGAAATCATTATTAACCAGTGTCTGAACTAGCTGATTGTGACTATCACGTGTGTTTCTTCACTGTGTGGTTCTCTGGGATGTTTGACCATGTCTAGAGGGACAACAATTTAATGCATTCATTTATAATTGAGCGTGAACTGCATTTATGCTTGCAGAGCTCAATAATAAGCTGGTGTCTGTCCTGAGCACGTTGGTGTCACATAACCGCCAAAGTGTGTTTTATCTGCATTATTGGGCTCCTTTCTTGGCAGTATAAATACATCACCACTGAATTTGAATAGAGTACACTGGATTATCAGGTCCTATCAGGTTTCAAAACTTTTCCTGCACAAGTTTGTTCAAACATGTTGTAGTTTTAAGGTCAAGAACCTTGAAGTATATGCTCAGATCATTTAGGCGCCATCCAGAGCATAATATTAACTAAGGCAGAGTTTGGGTTTTCATTTGGTTGGAAGGTTTTATTTATTTAACGATGTGCTGACATTTATTAACCCTTCAGCATTATTTTAGTTAACAGAGAATTTTTTTATTCTGTTAAACTACGTGCCTTTGTAGTACAACAGGCACCTATTGTGCAGTTGGTAGTTGACCTAGAAGGAAGTTTCATTTATAACCACATTCAACTGCTTCCTCTTTTGTACTTGAGATTGTTGTGGAATGCAGAAATGGGTAAAATCAATTTATTAATAGAATTTTTGTTCTCCCTTTGTACCTGTATACTGTATTTAATTTGTCTGTTATAAATTGATTTTGGATAAAAGCATCTGCTGCTTTTTGGATACATTTTTATTTTATTATACTTTTTATGCCGTAAGCTTCATCTGATTAGTGTTAAAGTTTAGATTGAAAGTTCATGGTGTTTCCCAATTAGTATGTGTGTGTGGCAAATGCATTAAAAACCACAAAATGTAGCAAAAACTGCTAAATGTAAAAATTCTGTTCAAATTAAAAATGATCTTTTTTGTTTATTATTGTGTGTTTTCCGCCATTCTGAATTAATGATTAGATTGCTTTTGTTAGTTTAAATCGGTTTGTGTGCCACCTAGATTTGAAGTACACATTGTTTCACAAACATTAGCTGGGTTTTTGGAGGTCACGTTATCAACTTTATATAATCTTCTTATTGATTCCTATCACTGCTTTAACTAGCCGTGGAGCCACTTTAGAGGGTGGCTCTGGCTTTTGGACTGAATTCAACGAATCAAAAGACTAGTCCTTTTTTCAGTGGATAAAACGTTTTTTGGACTTTGAACAAGGAGGGCTGTGTTTATGAATTTGGAGACTTCAAAAAGAGCTCTTGGTCTGAACCAGGTCATGTGAGAAACTGTTGCTAAAGACGTTTTTCTTTCATGCATTTCAGATCCCATGGCAGGAACGATTGATCAAGCCAAAATGAAGTTTTCCAGAATCGTAAGTTCTGTTTTTGAAATTTTTAAATCTTAGTTTTTCCTGTGGATTTTAACACCTGATTATTTTTTTACCCCCTGTTAATAGGTAAACAGCCGCTCATACTCACGGTTTAACCAGTCTCAGAACCCTGATGGAGAAGGCAGCCGTGTGGAGGTGAAGTTGGCTGTGGATGGGGAGGAGGAGGAAATGGATGGTACAGAACTGGGAAATATGCAACAAGAGACATACACAAGATCCAGTCGTTCTAAACCATACAAGATTCTGGTTTGGGTGGGTGGAGCACTGATCATCTTTTTAGCTGGTGAGTGTTTTTTTTTTTTTTTTTTAAGTTCACTTTTATTATATCAGATTAAAGTTTGTTCTGTTGCGGAATAATTGTTTCAAATTTAAATAAAGTCCCTTTTGGTTCATTGCATGTCTAATCAGTTAAATTCATAACATTATTATTATTATCATCAACAACAGTAGTACCCTATTGAATGTCTGTTAAGTTTTCAGGATTTTATGTAATTATTTAATAAAGGGATGTTATTAAAATTGATTGTAATCCAATGTATTCTCTACCGTGTACACAGCCTAAAATGTTTTATCAAGATCTTTTAAGTTTTTAAAAGTTGTTATTTTTTTTCTCAAATATCAAATGATTTTAGTAAATGAAATGGTGGTTAAGTGAGCTCTCAGAGCAGGTGTGGTGTTGAAAGTTTTCAAATCCTAAGTAGAAAAAAATAAAACATGAATGAGCTGATCTGCTCAGACTTAATTTAGTATTTCTGCAGTTTAATCTTCACAGACGCTCATATTCTGATTTGATTCAATTTACTGATTTATTTTTAATATTATGCAGTAAATTAATTATATATTTTTTACACATTCTGTGTTTCTGCCACATTTTTATGGTTGCAGAAATTCCAGTGCCTTAATTAGGTGACCTTGCATGTCTCTTGAGTTATGCAATACATTATCCAGCTTATTAAACAGTTGTAAAAATTAATCTTAGAAGACATTTGTTGCCAGTTTAGTGTTATATACAAATACAAACATTTTCTGAGGACCAATCAAAATTAAGTGTTTCAGAAAGGCAAGTAAAAAGATGATCTCACTTTCTTTTAAGTCTTCTTATAGTTTGTTTGTTTTCTTGTCCTCTGTTTCAGGTTTACTCATTGGATACTCTGTCCACCGTAGATCTGAGCCTTTAGAGACTCCCTGCACTAAAGAAACTGTTGATGCTGAAGAACCAGCTCTTCCACATTATGAGCCTGTTGTACCCTCTATTGATTGGAGCGACGTTGTTAAACTTCTGAATGATAAACTGTCATCTAAATCCATTGAAGAACAATTGAGGTATCTGTGAATCTTTAAATTGTATCGCTAAATGTGAGCATTGTCAGTTTAAACATTTAACACAATTGTAAATGAGTAAAAGAAACTTTTTCTAATTGAATGCATCTATTGTTCTGACTTCCTTTTTCTTTTCTTTGAAGTGTGTATTCCCAGATTGGTCGTTCTGCAGGATCATCTGTAGATAATAAGTTAGGTGACACAATCCATGGTGCTTTCACCAAACTGAACATGAAATCCTGGGTTGATGAGCACTATGTGAAGTTACAGAATCCAGACAGGTCAGTAGCCACTCCAAAAACACTGTACAATGATACAGTGGGTACTCTAAAATCACAAAACTTTCACTGACATTTAAAGTATAACATTAAAAACTTAGAAAGCAAAACTATTATGACATGTTAATTATGCTGCGTTCACACCAGATGCAGATGAAGCGTCAAGCACGAGTGATTTACATGTTAAGTCAACGAAAAGACACGAATAGACATCCTGTGGTTATATTCTATAACCATATAGCAATGGTTAATCCTTATATGGGACAGTCATAACACAAACAGGTGCATTAAAGACATTATGAGTAATATGAAAACTGCATTGTAACTATGCATAACACATTATAGAACTCTGAACAAAGTAAAAACTCCATAACAAAATGCTAACAAGTGCCTATAGCATGCTAAAACCCTCTGAAAACAAAAAAGGCTTAAGAGCATTCACTAAACAAACAACTTTAAACAATGTAAGCTTATTAGAAACATGCTAACAAATTCATAGCTTGTCAAAATCTACGAATACAGTACAAACAATAAATTGGCATGCTAAGTAAACCTGCCAAATCATAAAACGTAATTGTATAATGTTAAACTCTGAACAATTAAACATTAAAACAATAAAATGTTAAACAATGAAAACTAGACAGTAACATGCACAAAAGACACACCAACAAATTAATAAGGGGATAGCTTGATAATCTTTTCAGTAAAAACTATTACAATATGCTAAATCTTTCTCTGAAGACACAGTCTGCTTAATAGTTATAATAAGGCACTAAAATGTTAAAAAGCTATAAAAAAAATTATCTAACAAGTGCATTATAGTCTATAAACCTTTCTGAACACAGTGAAAACAGCAAAGCAATATGCTAACAAGTGTTCTGTATGCTAAGTCTTTTCTAAACACAACAAAACAAGCATAAAACATGCTAAAGCAACAGTAGTTTTTTCCTCATGTATGATGTATAATGTATCATTTGTATTGGTTTTTAACCCTAAAAGCTCCAATCCGAACAAAGTGTGGTTTGGGAATGAGGAGATTGGAAGTCCGAAGGGTTTTCTGGCTTACAGTGAAACAGGACGTAAAGAGGTGAGAGATTCACATCCCACTATTCACTCAGTTTGTCACTGGTTGTCTCATGATTTCTCATTCATTTTCTTAAACCATTATGTTCACAGGGCAGAGTGGTATACGCCAGCTATGGTGAGCTTGCTGACCTGCAGACCGTCCAGGCTAATGGAGTGAGTCTAAACGGGACCGTGGTACTGATGAGAGCTGGAAAAATCAGCATGGCACAAAAGGTGAGTCGTGAGAAGCAGATGAGAAGAACAGTAGTAAAAAAAGTTAAAGGCTAATAATAGAAATGTTCTTCTGCTTTTGTTGATTTAAATGTTTTCTTTTGTTTTTTGTTTTTTTTAGGTTATGAATGCAGCTAAGTTAGGTGCCATAGCAGCTCTTATCTACCTGGACCCAGCTGACTATGAAGGAATGTCTGAGGAAACTGAACTCTATGGACATGTAAGTTATATAGAAGAAAAACATTTATATGCTTTCTATGACTTTGTTCTTATGATGGCATCACACCAGACGTAAAGCATCGACTGGCGGAAATTCACCACTGTTTGTGTGTTTTCATTGACGTTGTTTGTAATGAACTTACACAAATTCTTTAAATTCAGATGATATTAGATATTTTTATTCAGGAAATATTTTAATGGAAATGTTTAAAAAGGTGTCTTCTGGAGGAAATTTTGAATATTTAACATTAATGAAACTAAAAGATGGTATATAACACTTTTCAGTGTTGGTATTTGTATGTTTTTTGTACAATGAATATTTATTAAGAAACTGATATGATTGTATGTTATACCTTGTATATTTAGTATAGGTTTTGTCATGAATATAGCCAATGCTACTGATATGGCATTAAAACATAAATAAATACTTTAAATTCACATTTGGTGTGAACCCAGCAATATTATGTTATAAGTATATACACATTTCCAAGCAAAACATTTTTTAGATGTACTTTTACAAAATAAATATAAAATCAACTGATTTTGGTTTTTAAGTATGCATGCTCATAGAGCAAAGTAATGTGTACGTGCATGACATCACTGCTTTCATAACTGTATTTTTGTAGTTTGCGCTGAGATCATAATGTTACAGTTTACAAAAACTGCCACTTGAAACGTACAAAAAACAAATTAAACAAATGTTTCTGTTTTTAACTGAAAACATTGTCATAAAAAAATATTGCCTTAATTAATAAATTTTTTTTTGCAGGTCCACTTGGGGTCAGGTGATCCTTACACCCCAGGATTCCCATCCTTTAATCACACACAGTTTGCTCCTGCCAAGTCCTCCGGTCTTCCAGAAATACTTGCTCAGACAATTCCTGCTAGCATGGCGCGCAAAATATTGATGTATGTCATAGGTCTTAGTTTACCTTGATAATTGTTTTCGTTATCTGTTTTAATAAATCCAAAGATTGATTTGGTGTTCTTAAATTTCACAGAAAAATGGGAGGAATTGAAGTTCCAAGAGAATTTAAGGGTGCCTTCCCAAGTTACAAGTTTGGAGATGAGAGTAACAAAGTTGCTGTAAGCATCAATAACAAGCTTGTTGACACCAAGATTCATAATGTATTTGGAGTGATCAAAGGATACGTTGATCCTGGTGAGTTTCTGCATTTTGGTTATATCAGTTATTCCCATAAACTTGCATTTTAAGTGAAATATAATGTTAGGCATGAAAGGATTCATTCAACTCCTAATTCGGTTCAAATCACAGTTTTGGTCTCATGATTCTTTTTTTTTTTTATTCGTGCGATTATACAGTAAATCAAAAGGTGTCCTTTTATTAGGATATTGCTGTATTTTTCATGTAGAAAAGCTAAATAAAAGAAAACAAATCAAATAAGTTGCACAAATAAAATAAATCTCTTCATTTAAACGAAGGAAGGCTTTATTATTATTGAAACTTTGTTATTGTTATTGAAACTTTTCTAAAGACATTCATTTATTATTGTTTTTTTTTAAAGACACATTATCATAAAAAAAAAACATTGCCACATTTTGATTTTAAAATCAAAATGTTATTCAACAGTCAACCTATGAAAATCTATTTGTGACAGTTAATTTTGGTATTATATGATGTTATGTACAAATAACTGTGCTTGTCCGAATCTGGCAGATCGTTATGTTGTGATTGGAGCACAGAGAGACTCTATGACCTCAGGATATGCCAAGTCTGCAGTTGGCACTACTCTTTTAATGGAGCTTGCGAGGGTTTTCAACGAGCTGAAGAAAGGTATGGTAACATCTATTGTTGTTCAAATGCATTCTGTGCATTTACTGCATTTAACTCTTCGTTCTTCTCACTCTAGAGGGTTTTAAACCCAAGAGAAGCATTGTGTTCGCCAGCTGGACTGCTGGGGATTTTGGTAAGGTTGGAGCAACTGAATGGCTTGAGGTTTGTATCACTGTCATCTGTGCTTGGCTATAAGGATTTTGAAATTCCATAGTTATTGTGTAACATGTTGTACCTTTATTATAAAGGGATACTGGGCATCACTGGACAGAAAAGCCTTTACCTACATCAGTTTGGATGGTGTTATTACTGGTAAGTTTACTGAGTGCAAGTCAGATTTATTGAATTTGATAAAGGAAAGTGATCAAGTGGATTTGCTAATTTCTTCTACAACAAACAATATTTACATCATCTCTGAGGGAAACAAAGGGTTTCTGCACACAAAAATGAATAATGAATGCCCTGCATTATTACAGAGCATTTGAAGCAGCTGTCTTTTCCTGATGGATCTTATGTTATAGATTAATTTCTTTTACATGTGTTTTTAAAAAAATAAAATAAAAAATGAGTGTGTGCTGAAATGCTAAAATATCAGTCACCCATTAATCTGTCAGTATGTTTACATTGACAGCAATATTCAGAAATAAGTAACATTAATCCACCTAAAGTCATACTCAAAGTAAAGAAAGATGTGGAGTATATTAGTATTTTGGTTGCATTATGTGCACTATAGACATGTACACACCTTAATCACTGTATAACATTGTGTAGGACTTTTCGCTGGATTTTGTGAAAGGATAGTAGGATACACACATCAATAAACTTGACTGGAACCTGGAAATGAAACACCCAAAACTGTATATATGGTGCCATAAAAATACAGACTCTAAGTTGATCTATGAAATTCTGATGGGAACATCGAATGGCGTGATGTTAGGCCGTAATGCCATTAATCATCATATGTACAATTACATGTTATACAGAAACATGAAAGGGATGTTCTAAAATCAACCTGTGTAAACCACAATCATAATATTGTCTTATTCAGAAATATTAGATAAGTATACCCAGTAATGATTAATGTAACTTCATATTCTGTAACTTTTGAGTCTTACCTGGTCCATTTGGAAAAAGGTTAAATTTATTTGAGGAACTGACACCTATTTTAGGCACTAATTGCTATAGCCTTGTTTTCTTTTTAAATATTACTTTCCTGCTTCATGCTGATTTTAAAAACCTTCGATGTGTTTCTCTTTAATCGGCAGGTAAGGAATCCTTGAGAGCATCTGCCAGTCCGTTGTTGCACACCCTTCTGCAGAAGACCCTGGAAAAGGTCAAAAAACCTATGTCAAGTTCCAGCCTTTTTCAGAGTTATGGCCCAGATTTTCCATCCATGTAAGTAAATCTATTTAGTTTTAGTTTTGTTTTTTTCCATCATGAATGTAAATCTTTTATTTTAATTGTGACTGAATCTGTTTCAGTCTGACGAGCATGCAGATGGATGATAGTGCATATCCATTCCTGGCCTTCTCCGGAATCCCATCCGTGTCTTTCAGTTTCATTTCTTCTAGGGTAATTATTTTATTGCCTTGTCATTGTGATTTAAAAAGGTGATTTTAAGACAATTGCTGTTGCTTTAAAAATTGGAATAAAACTCCATCCCATATGTTCAAGAGAACCAAAATTGTGAATTTCTGTCAAACTAGGAAAATATATATTTTTTACTACTATATTAATTATGAAATGCTTTATCCTAAAATGTGAATAAAAAAAATGAGGTTAGTAACAAAGTGTCTACAAAGAGTCATCCAAATGTTTGCATGCTTATTTTGTTTGTTTGTTTGGTTTTTTTTCCCACCAGACCACTCCTGACTATAAATACTTCGGAACAGAAATGGATACTAAAGAGAGGCTGGATATTGTCACCGGTCAGAAAGTGGTTGAGCTGTCCGTTCTTGCCGCTCAGGTTGCTGGCCAGATGGCCCTCCGTCTCGTTCATGATCACACCCTGAGACTGGACGTTACCAAGTATGGCGATATGATAGAAAGCCATGTGAAAAACATTATCAATCATGTTAATGTTCTTAAAAATGAAAAGGTGATTTTATTTTTATTCATTTATTTATTTTTTGGGCACGTATTGTTTTTTAGTGACATACAAATAAACCTTCCCATATTTTAGTCTGCATAATAACATCCTCATTCCCCCATGTTCTTTTAACAGGTTGAAAAAATCGAAACTTTGTCAACCGAGTGGCTGACTGCAGCAAAGGGCTCCTACAATCGTGCCGCAACCAAACTAAACACTGACATCAAGCATAGTGACCTGGAAGACATGGAGGTGTCTCGCATTATCAATAACCGTATTATGAAGGTGATGTTTTTCTCTTTGTTGGTGATGCGCTGATCTTGATTTTTCTTTTTTCTTTTTTTTTCATAGACAATTCAGATTTTTATTTTTTTATATACAAATTATCCTATTTCCAAATCAGTTTGCATAAATAAGGTGTTTATTTGCTTTTTTTGTTCCGGACTTAACTTGCTTCAGTGATTTATAGGAAAGTTATAGGAAATCACTGCATTGTAGTCACCTCAACGTACTTGAACTTGGCAAACTAGTGATTTAAATGAATTATATCATTGAAAAATATGAAGTAAGAACAAATTTGTCTTAACTGTTTAAAACAAACAGCGGACAGGTTGAATGAAAAGGAAAATTCACACTCTGCCTCTGTGGCGTTTAAAAACATCAGAAAAATGGCGTTTGCTTGTTTAGTGCCAACTTATTTGGAAGTAATAATGTATTTGGAAAATAACAGCTATACTTTCCTGAAGACAGTGGGTTACTCGTAAATACTTTGATAAAACCTCTCACCCCCAATTTAATATTTTGTACTTTCACTATCTTCCCATATTGCATCCCTCAGGAGCAGTGATCTATTCAAATACAACCGTAACTGGCTGTATTGGTTGTCGAGAAATGAAATAAAATCAACAGATGCATACATAACAGAATGATGGAGCTATTAAATGAACAACATTTAAAATTTGTAAGCAGTAGAGCTGCACTGTCAACTAGCTTGCGCGTATTGTGGATAAAGTTCAAAATAGCACAATATTCTACTCATGTACATGTATTTGTGCATGAACTGCATATGCTCACCGGAAACGCATAGTACGCTCAAATAATAAACCGACAGGACATTTCTATGCAGTGTACTCGTTCCTGCTGCTTGCATTACTGTGCTATCATGGCAATGCTGGTAAAATGATGCCTCTCCATTTGTTCACTGTCAATAAAATGTGGTTACTTTTATAGGCTTGTTTTAAATCACTATAATTTAAGTTACATAAAGTTGAATTTAAAAAGTCTTTTTAGAAACTTTCTATTTTTATTAAATGATAGATAATTATTACAAAGTAGTTTCAGTTTTCAGGCAAGGGCATCCAGAATTTTAGATTTTAGTTTGGGCCCAGAATTTTCATTTGGGTGCATCTTTAGCAACAACAACAACAAAAAAAAACGGATTTGATTTCTGGCTGGTTGATCAGTGTATCTCTATTCTTAATCTTGTCTTGTATCATTGCTAGATTTACTTCAGCCAAGTTCTCAAATCCTTGTCTTCCCCCCCTCTTTTAAGGTGGAGCATAATTTCCTCTCTCCTTACGTCTCATTAAGAGATGTCCCATTCCGCCATATTTTCTTTGGTAATGGATGGCAAACTGCCACAGACCTGGAAAATTACCTGCAAGATGTACGTGACAAAAAGGCAAGCTTCGACATCGACCAGGTGCTGAATAAGTTCGCTCTACTCACCTGGAGCATCCAGGGCTGTGCCAATGACCTGGCGGGAGACATCTGGTCCCTGGACAACGAGATCTAGAGTCTTTCAGTGCTGCATCACCCAACATCACAAAGATTTTGTGCACAAAAATAATCCTGTTACTATCAAGTACATCTGATTTGATTGGGAAGTTTTGACCAAGCCTATATTCAAAAATGACATCTCTAAATTAAAGTCATTTAATCCTATTAGGGACTATAATGGGATATTTTTCTTATTGTATTACATAATATTAGTATAATTATTGGACTACATTTTACAACATGCAACCAAAGCACAAAGTCGTCATCTTTTCTCCCATTTTAAGGTGCATTTTCTTCAGGTCCAGATAGATCTCAAATGGTGATTTCGAAATCATCCAAGACTAATTATCAAGTTGCACATAGGCATAAAGTTTGTCCTCGGCTGATACTTTGGGAATTTAGTCCATTTCGCACTTCATCTAAAAGCCCAAACTTAGCCTCTGTGACCAACTGAGGGCATACTCTATTTATTTCTTATTTATTTATCAGTGACAGTGTTCACTATAAAAGTGTCTTCTTTTTTTTTAATTATCGGAAGCAGTGCCTTCCATAATTGTGACGGTTATACTGTCAGTTCTTAAAAGCAGCATCTGCTAACAGAAATACACGTTACCAACAGCTGGCATCAGAAGTGTCTCTTGTTACAAGGGCTTGAGGAAGTACGCTTAAAAAGCACCTATTTTTAAAACTCTTTAAAAAAAAGTGAAAGAGCAAGTTATGTCTGCAAACATTTGATGAATCGGACTAGTCAGGTTTCCTTTTTGACCAAATTCGTGGACTCAAGCATTTCTGTGACAAAAGCATTTCTGTGTAACATTTATATTTCTATTCTAAAACCATTATCGGGAGCAGTGTCTTCCATAATGTGGCGTGTTTGAAGGTAGTTTTTGCCTACCAGCGTGTATATATCGAGGGCAGTGATCCTCATATTTCACTATAGGGTGGATTAAATTATCGGGGACAGTGTTTCCCATAGTTTTTGTATATATTTATTTTTCATTGTCGTGGTTTTATGTGGCTTCTTTCTTGCTCTGTTACAATTAATAATCTTGGCAGTTGTTGAAGTACAGTAAGTTTCTTTTCAACGTATCATTGAGTTCAGATTTTACTTCTCTGGCCTGTTTCTGTTTCAAAAACTTGATGTGGTTTTTGTGTAATTTACAGAATTATATTTCTGAACATATTTCTGTTACCTGTATTTTTATTATGCAGGTGTTTGTTTGAAAAGAGGATGTGGTCATATGGTTAGAATGTAATGTAAGACTGATTAGCTTACTGCTGATTTTACATCTATGGTTTCATGTTTGAAGGCACTTCTGATGATGTTTAACAAGTGTGTATTGCATACTAGTCTGCAACTGTTTTTTTTTTTCCTCTCCTCCTTGTGGCACTTACCAGAAAGTTACAGAAAATGTTTGATCTTTCATAGCCTGTTAAAATGTGCATGAAATGCTAATCATTGACTGTTAAAAACAAAGCAAAGGAGCTTTAAGCGGTGTGTGGTGGCTAAATAAAGCTGCTTACATATTTCAACTTGTAAATGAGTTGTTACTTAGTCAAGCAGGGGTGATATTTCCAAATCTATATTTATCCGTAAATAGCAGGAATGATCATACAGGAATGTTGAAGATGTGTTTGGTGTAGGGGTTACAATCTTTTGGGATCATTATACCTGACCTTTGTGTCCAAAATCTGTCTACCTTACTTTTCCTCTGTAATAAACAAATATTACATTGCAAATGTTTTTTTTGCAGTTTTCTTTGTCGTCTTCCCTCTCAGATTTGGCATTTTAAATATTTATCGATTTTGTTTTAAAGTTGCACTTAATTAGTACCAATGTGTTTATACAACTATAAAATATTTTAGGCTTAAAACAAATAACATGAGCTTTTGTGCTCTTACATTCATTGACATTCGATATAATACTCCTCACATACAACAACCCAAGAATCCAAATAGAAAACGGTGGTATGAAACCTTCCTCAACTAAATATAAAAGGCCATTATCTCATGATTTTTACTGAAAGTTTATATATGATAATTTAATTTGCTGTGAGCTTTCAAAGTAAAACCTGCGAGAAGTATGCTCAGAATTACAGACATTTTTGAATGCATCACTTTTATGGTAATTTCTCCTCAAAACTGAGTAATCTTGGAATTCTAACTTTTTTCTCAGAAGATAAAATATTAAACGTTTTTGTGAGATGCATCTCCACAATAACAAAGATAAAAGTGAGAACTGTCAGAAAGAAAAAGTCGCAATATTTGACAGAAACCGCCCTCCATACCATGTAGCCGTCTCTAAAAAGCTTTAACTGACAAAATAATGTTATCTTTCACAAGTACAATTGCAACATATTTATATTTGGTATTTATTGGATATATTTATCTTAATAAAACCCCACAGTTCGAAGTTCCTATATAATAATGACGCCCCCGCGCGCTCGTTTGTATAAAAGCGCGCTGTCGCTTTAAGAAAGAGATCAATCCTTGACTCTACCGAGGCTGAAGACGGATTACAGGCGCTGAGGAGCTAATTCTCTTTCTTTAAAACGACCACTTAATAGGTAAGTGAATCGTTTTACACCATCATCTGTTTTGAATTGTGATGAAGGTGAGGTTGTGGACGTTTAGGATCAGTGCAGGTACCTCTGCTTTGCGCTATCCATCCTAATGACTGCATCACTACAGAGCCCGTGTACGGGTTGGATAAAACCGGCCTTTAATGCCTGCTTGCTTGAACTTAACTGTCTATTTATAGAGAGGTTACTTACGGTTGTTTGAATTAGCTTGTTATATATGTCCGACTCTGTGACTGAGTTTAAAGAAGATGGTGGTGGTGTTTTAAAACCTAGCGCGCTGCCTACCTAGGCGGCATTGATGGGCCTCAGCTCACTCCAAACTGCTTATGCTTATGCTTTTAAAAATGCTGTCCAGAAAACCCACTATGTTTTCATGTTTCCTTTAAGACCGGTTCTAATTGCTAATTGTCTATTTATGATACTAGAAAAATAATACTTAAGGAAAATAATAGGGCAACGCAGATGGCACGAGTAAATTATATTCATACAAATGTAATTCATTAATAATTCAGTCACTAACAATAAACTGTTATACCTCCAAGGCGGTTGCCAAGTGCATAAATATGGTGTGGACAGATATGTGTGATGAGGATTTCATTCATTCATTTTCCTTCAGCTTAGTCCCTTTATTCATCAGGGGTCACCACAGAGGAATGAACCGCCAACTTATCCAGCATATGTTTTACAGAGCAAATGCCTTTCCAGCTACAACCCAATACTGGGAAACACCCATACACTCTTACATTCACACGCACACATACACTACAGCCAATTTAGTTTATGCAATTCACCAGTATCACGTCTTTGGACTGTGGGGGAAACCGGAGCACCCCGAGGAAACCCATGCGAACACGGGGAGAACATGCAAACTCCACACAGAAATGCCAACTGACCTATCTGGGACTCGAACCAGTGACCTTCTTGCTGTGAGGCAATCGTGCTACCCACTGCACCACTGTGATGTCCTTAGTTAACAATGTCTACAAAAGATATTGGAATGGTACTATCATGTACTTATGGAAACATCATACATTATATCCCTGTACAAAATTTTAAAAATGCCAGCTCAACATGATCAAACACTCTTCGTTTATAGTCTTCATGGCACTGATCACTTTCCACACGTCCCTTATATGTGCAAATATATGTTCAGAAGTGTTTGTAGCAAGGTTATAATGCTCACATCCATCCACAATAACTCATCTCCATTTATCCCAATCTTGTTTTTCAGTCTGATGTTAACTAGCCAGAAGCAGCCTTGATTTGGCTCATATGTGCCTGTCATGGCCCTGTCAAACACTGGACCGCCGAAGGACCATCTCTGACATCAGACGGCATTTAGTGGACATTTTAGTGGAAGCCCTCAGGAACAACCCAAAGCTTGGTAAGACCACTTTACCAGGAATGACTAGCTGGATGAATAAGCAAGAATGGCTATATTTAGATCTCTAAACCAGTGTTTCCCAACCGTGTTCCTGGAGGCACACCAACAGTACATATTTTGGATGTCTCCTTTATCTGACACATTAACTTCAGGTTTTGGAGTCTCTTCTCTTAAGTTGATTAAGGTTTGTTTGATTAGGAAGAGGTTGGAAATGTGTACTGTTGGTGTGCCTTCAGGAACAGGGTTGGGAAACACTGTTCTAAACTACAAATGTCCTCAATAGTAGACTGAATTGTTTAAATGGGTCACAAAGTATTAGGGTATTGTTTCTATATATGCTGTACCTCCGTCATCATTGCTTTAGAAGGTGTACATTTGCACCCCTGCCTCCTGTGACCGTGTCCTATATTGGAGGTTTTCTTTATATTGGTATGTTGAGGATCTTCAGAAGGGACAGAGATGCCATGTGGCATGTGTGTGTGTGCTCCACTTAGTCATGCTCTAGTTGCCAACAGTTACTGCGTCATCGTCATAGTTACGATTTGCTGCCATTGCACTCGGCGGGTGGTTTCTGATGGTTTTGGACGGTGTTTACAGAGAAAGCGTGGATAAATATGTTTATGCACGTCAGTGGACTGTTTTAGTTCAGGGTGCTCGGATAGCTCACACAGTCTCTGTCACACTTTTT